>JANHFL010003043.1:57680-68266 GCA_032468155.1 Oxyrhabdium leporinum
CTCTGTTGCTCTCTCTTTCTCTCATCTCTCTCTCTTTCTCTCTCATCTCTCTCTGTATCTCCCATCTTTCTTTATCTATCTATCTATCTATCTATCTATCTATAATCTCTCTCTCTCTCTCTCTCTCTCTCTCTCTCTCTATCTCTCTCTCTCTCTCTCTCTCTCTCTCTCTATCTCTCTCTCTCTCTCTCTCTCTCTCTCTCTCTCTCTCACACACACACACACACACACACACACACACACAATTAGTGGTTAAAATATACTGAGAGTGAACACATACATTCCCAATAGGAAGCCGAATGGGAATTGCACAATAATTATACTTTTGCAGCCTACCCTATTTGGTTATGGGGTTGTAACTTGGGGTTGTAAGACCATGCCCATGTTCTCAATTATTTAGAGAAAGGCAGGGCAGGGGTGATAGATATAATTGTGTGGGAGAAGAAGGAGAAAAAAGAAAAGAGATTGAATGTATTCCAAAATAATTGGAGGGAAAAATAATTGGAAGAGTATCGATACTGTTAGAATAATGTTTCACGGACTGCTTTTCTCTTTGTTGTCACCTTCTCCTGATTTATGTCCTTCCTGCTGGCAGTCACAGATGCCTAGCAATCTTGGACTTGCTGAACCATTTGTGTAAAGGGAAGATATTCACCAAGTTGGATCTGAGAGAAGCATATTACAGAGTTCGCATAAGAGAAGGAGATGAATGGAAAACTGCTTTTAATTGTCTGTTGGGACATTTCCAGTTCAAGGTCATGCCTTTTGGCCTGCAAGGGGCTCCTGCCGTGTTCATGCAACTAGTAAACGAAGTAGTCCATGAACATTTATACAAAGGAGTTCTAGTTTATTTGGATGACATTTTAATTTACACCGAGACGATGCAGGAGCATGTGAAGTTAGTATGGCACGTGCTGAAGAGACTTCTGCATGCTAAATTATATGTAAAACTTTCGACATGTGAGTTCCATAAGGAGGTCCACGACTACTTAGGTTACAGAGTGATGACTGAGCGGAACTTTGATGGAACCCTGACACCTGCATTACTAGACAGGACTTGTAAATAAGTACACACTTTTTCTTATTTAAGCTTGCAGAAACTGTTTCAAGTGAAAAATGGCCAGCCTCTCCCCCCCCCAATAGTATTTGAAGTGCAAAATGACCTTGCTCCCTATCTCTGCAGACAGTACATTTTTTCAAGTGACACCTTTGGTAGAGAATATACGGTACATTTGAATGGACAAAGGAAGGAATGGCTGACAGGCTGGCTGATATATTGACAATGGATGAATGAATGTAACTATAGAGGTCAATGTTCCTCCATGTGATAATTCCACTGACTAATATTGACAGTGAATCAATAATCTGTCTTACTGCAAACAATGTTCTGGGATATAGCTGGAGGCTGCATCCGACCTCACACTGTTTAGAAGTAGCACAACTGAATGAGGCATGTTCGTCAGAACAAGAGTTAGTTAGAAGCTTTCAAGTTGCATCCAACTGTAATCCTAAAGGTGCTTTTTTTTCAAAAGGCAACTGGACTTTGTTTTTTCTTGAAGATATTTTGCTTCTCAACTAAGAAGCTTCTTCAGTTCTTGGGAGAAGATCTTCTGAAGAAGTTTCTTGGATGAGAAGTGAAACGTCTTCAAGGAAAAACAAAGTCCAGTTGTCTTTTGAAAAAGCACCTCTGGGACAGCCGTGACCTGGATGGCTGAGAATCTCCACAGACATCCAACTCTAATGTATTTGACCGATTCTCCAACCTAAATTGAATATATATTCAATGGGATAATATTACAAAATTAGCAGAATACTAGATCTGAGTGACAGGGAGAAAATTGTTATGCTTCTAATAATCATCAAACAGTTCCTCTTGATATTTTAATACCAATGATAATAGGAACCTTAGGTGCAATACCCAAACATCTGGGCATCATTTGAATACCGCCAGCATTGACAAAATCACCAGCATTCAATTGCAAAAGGCAGCTTTACTAGAAACAGCTTACCTTCTGCTACCATACATTGATACAGTGGAGTAGGTAGATGTTGTTGTTTAATAATATTAAATGTTTCATAGCAGAACATAAGCTGTTTCAAGTAAAGCTGCCTTTTGCAATTGACCTGATAGTACTCCAGGTCCTTGGGGAGGACTCAATACCTGGATAAAAATGCCAAATCTAGTCTAAACATCTGGCTGAAAATAATACAGGTTGCTATTCCGTTAACGACAGAGAATGGATCAGAAATAATCTCACCAGCATCCACAAATCTAAGAGTTTTATCTGCAATGTGAGTTAAAATCTATATTTTATATTTTTAAAATTAAGACATCAACCATGTTTTGTTTCAATTCCAGCAGCTCTTGGGTGGTAGGAATCTTTGTCCAACCTTTATCAGGGTTAGCATTTGAAAGAAATTTGATTATCCGTGGAATAGTTCTCATTTAAATGTAATCAAGTGCTCTGAACCTGTTTTTTCCTGTACCTTGACTGATAAAAAATTTATTCAGAACTTGAAAGCCTGAGTATTGTTTCATGGCCATAAAAAGGCCTAAGAAGTACATTCACTAATAAGTGAGTTGGAATGTAACTAGGATTATCTTCCTGACTCAGAGTGAAATGACTTTTTTAAGAAAAACGAATGTTTCAAAAATGGAGAGATTAAAAATAACAGCTTGCTTTTGTCCTTTTCAGAAATATTTCCCTCTCCAATTTTTCCTATTTCCTTTCAGAGCCTTTGCATCACTAGGTTTCTGCAGTTTTGACACATTTAGAAACCGTTGCAAAATGCTAAAAATTCCTTAACTTTCCTTGCAACAAGGGCACTATTGTTCCTGCCAGACCATTAGGCTTCTTGATCCCTCTCCTTGGGCAGGAGAGTTGGACTAGAAGACTTCCAAAAGGTCCCTTCTAGCCCTATGATTCTATGATTCGGTCCTCTTCAATACTCTATTTGTTCAAGACAGTGGAAAGAGAGACGGTACAGAGGGACAATCAAACAAGTTTATAGTGATGCTTTGGAGACCCAAGGGCTCTATGTGGAAGAAGAAGATGGCTGGAGGGCAGTGTAATATTCTCAAGAAGGTAACAATGCCTTTGCTCTATGGTTTCAGACAGGGAACAGAATAGAATAGGATAGGATAGGATAGGATAGGATAGGATAGGAATCTTTATTGTCAGTTTAAATGTACACCAATCAGCATACATTAAAATTAAATTTTGTTGTATTCAACTCTCAAAGGATAATAATTATATACCCCCATACACACACATATATGACACAGGGAAACATCACAGTCTAGTTTGAATACATGCATATACATGGCAAAAAAAAAGGAGTTTGCCACTCTTGTCAAACCATTTGAGACACTCTTGGTGTCTCATATGCTTTGATGTTCTAGCTCTTCAGATTATTGATTCCATCCTATCTTTCTTCTACATGTAGCAACCCACTCTTTTGTTCCATACATCACCATGGAAAATTAATGTGTTATATATGGAGAATGTCAGTGAATGTCTATGGAAGGGGAAAATGTTATTTTAGTTATTCTTCAGTAAAGCCCTAGTTTTCTAGTGAGCATCTGTGGGTTGGTCCTTGCTTCCCCACACCTTCTTGCCTGCTTTTAGTGAATAGTCTCTCACATAAAATCCATTTTATTTTCTTCATTTGAATAACTAGACTTCCATGGCAGCCATTTTAATGTGATGCTCTAAGTCAGTGTTTCTCAACCTTGCCAACCCTAAGCTGTGTGGACTTCAACTCCCAGAATTCCCCAGCCAGCCAAGCTGACTGAGGAATTCTGGGAGTGAAGTCCACATGTCTTAAAGCTGATGAGATTGAAAAATACTGTTCTAAGTCTCTCTGAATTCCAAGTATGTTCTCAATCCCAGAAAGATTGCCTGCTTCTGGTTTAACTATTTCCTAGTGAACTGTAGTGTATTTGTTTCCTAAGTTTTGGAGGTTCCTTATTGCTCTGCATTATCTATCTCTGAATAACAACTGGAAGCTTACTTGAAGCCTGTTTTGCTTTCTTCTGAAAAGGACCTCCTACTTCTTTGCCATATTGGGAAGTCAAAAAATAGCATCTTTTTGGAAACCTGGCAGACCCTTGGGCTTTTTCCCTCATCAAGTTCGCAATCATGGACACATGGGTTGTATGGTGTCATCATGGTTTTGAATTCTCACCTTCTCTCTCCTGTGATACTCAGTAAGGCATCAGGACCTCCGAATTTGGTTAATCATAATCAAGTGTGGCATCTTTTAAACTGGTCCTTTTATAGCAGGAATTTTCACCAAAACAGACAATTCCTATATTCAAGTCTGGAGAATCTGTCTCCCACTACTGTGCCTGTGGAAAATCTGCCAGATGTCTGTCGTGGCATTCCTTTTCTTAGGATCCAAATTATGTCTGACTTTAAATACCTAGTATATAATCTTGCATTTTGAGGCAAGACGAAGTTTGAGACCTTCAACTCAAAATGAGCCCATAAAGCAATGGGGGGGACGGGATTATGGCCCTTTATGACTTGTGGACTTCAACTCCCAGAATTCCTGAGCCAGCATGGTCCACAAGTCATAAAAGGTCCATAGTTCCCCACCCCTGCATAGAGCATGGGGAGAAAAGTTTATTTATTTTCCCTAGCTGAACTTCATGTAATTTCTCCATGATAGCAGCTAAAGGGAAAATGATGTCACCTCAATGCAGAAATAACCCACCTTTGCTGATGTCAAAAAGGGTTGACTCTGGTTACTATTTAGACAGGCGATCACTAGGAATTCTCAGCACTGTAAGACAGACTAGACATGGAAAAAGGATCCCAAATCAGGAGCTGTCCAACCACTTCTCCACAGTTACTAAGAGAACCATATAAATACATCCACAATGTTACTAGAAATTGAGTTTGACCCAAAGATGGCTTTACTTTTACTGCATTGTAAAGCCTGTAGATTTCTAAGTTTAAGTTCTGCCAAGCCACTCCTATGTTTTCTGAAAAATCTCCAATACTTCCTGCCCTATCACTCTTCCCCTATATTATTGGACCTCCCCAATGTTTACAATTCACATCCATCATGCTGAATGGGAACTGAAATTCAATCATTTCTGGAGGGTTACACATTCTTTATATTGCCTTGACAATAAAAAACAACCAAGAAGGGACCTTGCGAGAGGTGAGCAAGTGTTCCAGAGTCGCCCTGATTCTTTTTTAGGAGAATTTGAGAAAATGGAGCCACCTAACAGACCATCTCTACTTTGACTTCTTGCTCTGTACTGTATACAAAATGAGAAGATGTAAGGCCAGTAGATTGTAATTTCTTCAAGGGCAAAAGAAAAAAAATCATTTGGATGATATATCAAAGAACACATTAGGAGTCAGATAAATAAATAGCCAGAACATATTAGAAAGTGTGCGGATATTGCTACATGTTTAAATGCAGAAGAGCGAGGGTGGATGGAATCTCAGTTATGCTCTAATGTTCTTGTGCAAACATTGACCTACACCAGCAAAATCTGATTGGTTTTTAAAACCAGGATTAAATTGCTCATCTGATTAAATCACATCCCCGCAGCTGTTTAGTAACTCAGACTACTACCAGAAAGGATAGGAAGAACACCCTTAGGAACTGGAAAACTAACAGGTTTGACTAGATTGTGGAATAAACTTTAGATTTATCAAGTTAGTTTTAAAGCAAGACTTTATAGCTGAGAACTAGGCAGATGTGAGGCTTTGGCCTGTTTTGCAAAGCCTTCCATGATGTTGCCATTTATTGGCCAAAGGAGGGGGGGAAACATTGCAAAATATTTTGACTTCTCTCTACCGTCCATTACAAGGCTCCAGTATGAGCACTCTATGTACTAGATCTGAAGAAGAGGCTTAGCAGACTGAACCTGCTGGCCAGATTGTAAGAGAGAGATGGGGAGGAGTTTGACTCTGCCCTTAAAGGACCATAAAGGGATGGATAACTGCTCAACGGTGAGCTGCTCTTTAGAAACTACAGCAATCTAAGCATCTCAGTCTTAAGAAACTCACCTTCAGTTTCCTTTTCGTACCACTAAAAATAAGAACAGTTATGGTTCTCCTTAGCTGTTGAGTAGAAGAGAAATTTATTGGAGAAATCCACAGATTCTGAGTGAAAATAGAATCGGGTTATGATTCAGATATACAGCATTTTTCTTGTTGGATTGCAGTGTACTTGACTCTAGTATTAGGTTAGTATATGGGAGTCTGATCATTGTGTTTGGTTCTATTTTGTCATTGGGGGTTGAAATTGTATATATAAACAGGAGTGCCACTTCAAGACCCGTTAAGTATTGTTTCTTAACTTTGCCTTTGGACTCAAGAAACACCTCTATTTAATGGAAATGGTTTTGTAACCCACATGTAAATTGCATCACTAAATCATATCCTGCCACAAGCATTCAATAGTATTTGCAGAAGGGAAGGACACACTAAGAATGACAAACTTGAAAGCAAAGAGGAAAAATTGGTATAAGAGAGGCTGAATTATTTCTGGGTCATTAGGTCTTGTCTTATGAAGTTGCATTTTGGAACTAACCTCCCCTGTTCATTTCAGTCTTTGGACTGATCAAAACATTGAAGTCATGCCACAATTGTGGTAATCATCTCCAGTCTGGATGAGGATTATAGAAATTATTGGAGGAAAGCCTATAAAATGTATTAATTATGATGGCAAAAAATAGAATTTTCATGTTGTCAAGCAGTATATCTCTGAATAGCAGGGCAAAGAATGGGGTGGGGGTGTGTGTTCTATTTTTATTGTGTCTAGATAATTAATAAAATCATATGCAGAACAGAATTAAGAATTTAATCTAACCCCAACATAAATAACCACACCGTTAAGAAAGGAAAGGGGATTTAATTTAACTATGAAAATGTATGGTTAATTTCAACTATGCTGTTTCTTTGTCCCTTTCTCAAAATGAGAATAAGAATGAAATAAAAAACAACAACCAACAATACCTATCAAAACTCATCGCTTATATCTAGTGTTTATTTCTCCTTCCATATTTGTGTAATAATGCTTTTAATAAAACTCATAATTCCCAATATTACATTTTTGATGTTGTAATGAACTCCAAATTCTGCAGATGTAGCCAACAAACTACTAACCATCTGACTGATTTCAACACAGACTATGACCATGACAGAACGAGTCTGGACAATACTAAATGTGGGTATCCAATCCTGGGAATATATTTGGCTTGACTGTCTTCTTCCCAGGTTGATAATTTTACTTAATGTAGTCCTACTTCCCAAGTCTTTGGAAGGGACACTCCATGCAGACCTGCTACTACCTGAACTTCTCCCTTCTGCTTGATGTGAAGTCTATGGAGAACAGAGACAAGAGAGCCTAGTGGGCTGCAAATTATTTTTGTAATTTGCAATTCAACTGGTCCTAGCAGGCTATGACCTGGGGGTTCTAAGAACTGTAGCAGTTGCTCCAGAGCTGGCGTCAGAAAGTTTATGAAAAATGTTGTTCCTGGTTTTTACTTTACCCATGATTTTTCTTAAGTTTTTCCTATAGGTTAAGGACCGATCAAAAGGTCACTCCTAAATACTTCGGATTACAGTTCATCACTCATATGGTGTGTTTTTAAAATAATTTACTGCTCTGGTATTTTATGTTTTGACACACTGTTTATATATTCTTTCTGTCCATTTTATGCACTAGGCTGAATTTTGCTGCTCCATGTAAAATAAAATAAAAAGCTATTTGTCCCACAAATAGCTATGATGATTGAAACACAAGACACGTCCTTTTTGCATATGTTTTTCAAAATACTTGTAACTTTCAAATAAGATCTCTTCATCCTAGAAAAACCTTTTATCAGTTGTCTTTCGAAAGCACCAGCTTCTTTCCACCAGATAATCTACAATGAATGGTGCATCTGTAGGTTCAATTTTTATCCTAAATTACTGCACAGAATTATTATTAAAATAAGCTGTGTTTCTTCTCACTTCTCAATTCTTAAGTTCAGGTTATTTTGCCCCACCTCAACCTCCTATTTTATGTACAATATTATTAAGCTGTATCTGGTGTCTGGATTCTTTCCTACATTCCTGCTTTCCTCAGAAGCTGTGTCACCTCAACTTATTCCCTGTATTTCCCGTTTGTTTTCTCCATCTTTTGTTTTCTTTCCTGGGGAAAGTCAAAGGAACATTGCAAACTGTATTTATTTTAAATCTCAGATATTCCCTGTTTCAAGCAGGGCATAAAGTTCATCAAAGATTTCTGTTTCCTAGTTGTTTAATAAAAGGAGCCATCAAATGGCCCCCTCTTGGTCTAAATGAAAAAAACCTGGGGAGAACTGAAATGAAAAAAAGCTTGGAATAATTGGGAATGTTTTTTGGGCAAAGAGCTGAAACCTTCATTCAGCTGTGGCACTAACGACAAGTTCATGGCACAGAATTTGCAGATCAAGATGTTTACCTTTTGAACCACTTCTCCAATCACGAGATTCCAGTTTTTTTAAAAAAATCACGTCTGTCCCACACACGGCTGAATTTTGCTCACCCTCTTTCTGTTTTATATCTAAGCAAATATATATTGGAGCATGAATAAAGTTTTTGTGATTCTCAGTGTTGACCATCATAAGGCTATACTCTCATTCAAGATCCCATTGACAATTCTGACAGCATGAATGAGCCACAACTAAAAATAGCCATTCGCAACCGTACTGATATGAATGGAATTGCAAGAGAGGCTCATAGTCAAAACAGTTTTGCCAATGCAGAACTGAATGAAAGTTGAAGAGCTGGGCACCCTTGCTTAGCAGATAACAGTAAGAATAACAGTAATAATTACAATCATACTAGTACTTAGATGCCTTTGGGTAGAAGGGATTACTTTTTATCTTCAATACATGTTATGCATATACTTAAAAGAGCTGTTACTATTAGTAAGACATTTCCATATAATGTACTACTGGGTGGTAAACTTCAAGATGTTCTTTCCCGATTACTGAGTTTCTACAAAGTCTGGATGGAGAAATACACTTTCTAATGCTCCGTTGTGAAGCAGCTGAATAGTATTATCCCGCATGGAATAGAGTCATAGACTTAATTCCATTTTTAATGCTCATCTTACCCCCAAGCAGATGGGTAGCTTCATTGCAGGCTTAACATGCAAACTGTATGGAAGGCCACTCATATATATGCTTGTGAACAAAGTGCAAAATTCATTTAAGTCTTATTGCAACCCAGTACCATGACCGCACACTTAAGGTATATCTGTAAGAAAAGACAGGTGTTTCTCACACCAGCTTCTGAATAAATAAAAATGCTATTTTCTATGGATTTTTAATGACCAAAAAAAAGAAATGCCATTCCTAATTCCCAGGGTCGTGCTGCAGGGATGTTTGATAATGTGTGTGCATGTATGTTTTCACTCCTGGCGACTGCCTGGACAAGTCCCTGCAAATATCTAACTTGCATCAAGAAGCAACTTAGACAAAATGGTACTCACCTAGGATGTTTCCTGTGAGAGCCACAAAAAATACAATAATGTAGCCAACAATGAGTACCCATTCATATTCCTTGGGATGCAGATATTCCTTCCAGAGATATCGCAGAAATTCTTCCTCATCATAGTCCGTGAGAGGGCTTGCAAAGGGTTCCCGAGTCCCATTCACTGACACATTAGAAGACCAGTTTGTGCAAGAAAGAAAGCCATCTTCCACTTCAGTCACAGACATAATTGGTTCCACTCTGAGTCTGAATTCTGTCTTTCAGGGGTTTAGCTTACCTTTCTGCCTATCAGGCATAACTGCATTCAGTAACAGGGGTGGGGGGGGGGAAGTAGGCAGAAAGAGGAAAATGGGGAAAAAAGAGCCAGGTGTATCAATGGAACTTCCTCAACTAGCTTTGCATCAAGATCTCTCAGTGGCAGGGTGCTTGCTACGGCTCCAGAGGCAGCGAGGTGGTCGTCACACAGCAGCAGGCATGAGAAGCAATTCCTGCATGTAGCTTCTTAATTCAGCCAGAGGGTGTGCGAAGCACATTCTTGCAGTGACAGGCAAAATGAAAGAATGCAGCATGTTCCGAGGGACTCTAGAGATCATGAAATGAGAAGAGAGAGCGTGTTTACGTGCCTGTGAAACACTTGCAACTGAAAGGGATTGTAAATCCACCAAGGACTTTTGAAGGTGCCCTTTTACTCTTCGATTAAACGTTTGTACAATCCATTGCCTTCAGTGATACAGTGATGCTTTGGATTGGATGAATGAATCACAGATCGTGGTGGGTTTTTTTTTAAATCTCTTGTAAAGGAACATTTTTATTATCAAGGAATAAAGGCTCTCCTCTCCTTTCAAGTATTTGATTCTGCCTGACTTTGGAAAATTATAGCATATCACATAGTACAAGAATAAAAGAATATTGGATGGTTGCTTCCCAATGGCTAGTGAACTGTACAGAAAACTGCTTGAGATGAGAATGTGACCCTTGTTTAAGTTCATGGAGTTGAAGCAAGCATTCTGTTCAGAGTTCTTGCAGGAGAATTCTGTCCTTCCACAAAAGGAAGGAAGGAAGGAAGGAAGGAAGGAAGGAAGGAAGGAAGGAAGG
>JANHFL010003043.1:75607-90569 GCA_032468155.1 Oxyrhabdium leporinum
GGGTCATCCTGAACAGAGCGGCAGGTCGATTTTCTGCAGATGCAATCGAGGCAGCAATATGCGAAGCTCTTGCTGCGTCAATTGCCACTAGGTAGGACTTAATAAAGCTCCTTACCTGTGTTCGGTCAGAATTGGCTTGATTGACACAGCACTCTAAACCAATCCTAGAGAAACCACCTTATGACTTAGCATGATGTATGAACCCTGTTATACATAAATATATAGATTTTCAAAAAGCAATTTCAAATATGTTCTGCCACCATAACCTTTAACAGCTTTTAATCATACAGCTGAATGTTGTGTGTTAATTGCTCTTAGGGACTCTGATTACATTTTGAGAATGCCAAGTCAATAATACATTTACATTTCAATACTTTGTCGTTTCTAAAGCAACAACTTTGGTTGAGTATAAGCAGAAACCACGATATATTTCTCCTGCTACAGGCAAAAAAAATCTTGTGAAGAAAGCCCACAATTGTCTTTGTTAAAATTTGCATTCCAGAAAGAAGGCAATGTTCACAGACAGGATTAAGCAGGCTGATATGAAATGGAAGAGATAAATAATCACAATGCAGTAAAACTCGCAATGTGTAACTCATCTGTTTCTTATCTGGCTCTCTGAAGCGACATTGTATGTTGGCTGGTCTTCTGTCTCCTGAAGCATCCTGTTGCCTGTCTTTCGGCAATCAAAATTTTCCACCAAGCTCCATCCTTTATACCCCACGCTGATTCTAATAATCTGCAGAAAGTGTTACCCTGCGGATAGCATGGCCGCCATGACCCCTGTTCCCTAGAGGTGCTCCTCATTTCTGACAGGAAAGGTCTACTTCATTGATGGTCTTCGTTTCTGCCAGATTCCCACTTTAGCCATATTGGGACTTCCTTGTGGGAATTTAGTCTGCCCTTGTGGTTTATTACTCACGGTTTGTAGCATAGTACAATGGTTCTCAAGCTTTCAATATCTTTTAAGGAAGTTTTCCAAATCCTCACATGTCTCCCCTAAATGTGTGCGCATTTGGTGCCTTTTTACACTCACTTTAATATCATTCCTTGGGGAACTTTTACAGGCCTATCTGCAAACACTTTAAAGCCTCATTCTGCACTCTGGGTGTTTTGTCAACACTGACTGGAAACAAGTAGCAAAGTGCATTCTGCAGTCTCAGACAACTATTTAATGAACAATGTCTAAACAAAGCCTCTCTGAAACGTGACTGTATGACATTGTCAACTCCTGCGTTGTTCACAGTTCCTGAAACAGTGTGGTTCTAACTCAGAAAATTACCATAGTAGAAATAGTCCTCTGATTTGGGACTGATCCACTGTAATGGAATCGATTGTGGCATTGTGGTTTCCTTGAGTTGCATTAAGAGCATTGCATTTACAACACCCAAGGGGATTTCTTTAATAAACAAATTTCTTTAATTGGCATGTTTGGAAATATGCACATGACAAAATAACCACAATCATGTTCATTCTACCAGTTTGTTTGGTTTGACATGAACATTGCTAAGTAAGGAACTTTAAACACAAATAAGTGGGCCATGGCAGCACTGCATTTGATTCTACTCCTCTGTTCAGAACGTTGTACTGGGTTTAATAAATTATTATTGCAATAGCAATCTAGCTCTGCAGTTTCAAAGTGATCCTTTCTCTCCAAATGCCATTTAAAAATATATGTTAGGAGTCATCTGATGTAAAACTTTATGTAAAGGACATGGGGAATGGCCTTGAAGGACAGCGGCAAGTTCTGTTACCAGGGCAATGGTCCGATAAATGTGGCTTCAGTCCATTCCCAAAACCTAACTTCAGAAAATGCCTCAGACAGGCCCTCCTTAACTCACCCAAAGATAAAGTGAAAGAGGAGGAAAACACATTTAGACTTGCAGGATTGTCTTACTAGAGCTAATCTAATAAAAGTGGTTTTACGTCAATATGGCATTGGTTTATTGGACTAGTCCACCTTAAAGGCCTGACACTCAATTTGTATACAGATGAACTCTATTCTTCTATATTATTTGAGTCGAGAAAGGAATCTGGACATTGTAATGGATTGGAGGAACATCATAAACTGAGTCTGAATCCCAGTAAGATAGAGACATAGGCCATTCCCTGGTGCCGGAATTTGGGAATTTCAGATGAAGTTTCATTTCAAGGAACAGACGCAAGACCCGAGGTGCTCCTAGATCCAACATTACTCATGGAAATGGAAAGAGATCCTTTTTCTCTCTCTAGCTGATTTTCCAGCTGCAGCTATTGGGTAGCCAATGTAGTACAGCAGTTATGGTATTTGACAAGGACCATCAACGCTCCTGCATGACTAGTTATTCTAGTCATGACTAGCCATAGGCTAGTCATTCTTTGCCTTAGCCCAATCTAGCACATAGCTTTGTTTAATGTGCGGAAAAATTCAAGGAGGGAGACTGGTGTATGCTGCCTTCAGCTATTGGAGGAACCATAAGATATACAATATACCTATATAAGGGCGTGTCTGTCCCTATGTACCTGTTTGCTTACAGTTTTAAGGATTTCACCTACCCAGTGAGAAATTATTCCATGACTTGAGAGAGGGCATTCCCAAGACCAGAATCCTTCAATTCTTCTTCCCTTCAGATAGAAGTTATGGCATCACTTTATTTGTATCTGTTCACTCTAGCATTTAGCTCATTTCCCTTTCTGGTTTATATCGTCCTGGATTTGGAGTGGGTTTCAATTGTTTTTATTTAAATTGTTGGGTTGTATATTACTTTTCATTGTTCTCTTACCTTTAAGAGGTTTTTTTTTTGTAATATTAGAGGTATTTTGAATTAATAAAAATAAATGAATGGTAAAACCATAGTAGAAATTGTTCCTAAAATTATTCTAGGCTTGCCTCTTTCAGAGCCCTTGTGGTGCAATGATCAAAATGCAGTATTGCAGGAAAACTCTGCCCACTGCCTGGAGTTCAATCCTGAGGGGGCTCAAGGTTGACTCATCCTTTCATCCTTCTGAGGTCAGTAAAATGAGGACCCAGATTGTTGGGTGCAAAATGCAAATAATGCTTCTTCATTGTAAACTGCCCAGATAATGCTGTAAAGTGCTAGATGATGATATATAAGTCTAACTGCTATTGCTATTCAGAGTCAACATTTCCATTCCCCCCCTAAATATAAACAATTATTGCTTAGGATCTATTGCTTTTTTATATTGCTTAATATAAAGAGAATCACCTGTTGAGATGGGCAGCTATAGAAATCAGATTAAAAAGTATTAATGCAACACTGCCCCATATCTTTCAGAAAAAAAGTCAGCATATAAAATACCTACTTCTGAGAAGCACAAATGTCATAATCAAATAAAATGTTAATGATTTATTTAAGATTCCCTGATACTTTTCAATATATCTAATAAGCAGAGAAAAGCGTCGTTCTTTACTTCAGAGCTTCTTTAGCAAAGCAGTTATTATGCTTTGGAATGGAAGAGAAAACAAATAATCATGAAAGGACTATTGCTTCCTTTATGTACAAATGATTGGTCTGTTGCCCCAAATCTGTAAACCTTCCTCAACTCATTTTGGAAAGTTTTTTTTTTTTAAATCTAAGCCAGTATATCCATTAGTTCCCTTTTCCTTTCACTGACAATGCTTGAAAAATGCAAACCCAACTAATTGCAAACCACTGAAATTCTCTAAACAGATGGTGATAAATCACATTGCTAACCTGCTCCTTGCTCCCAATAATGTAAAATGCATGATTTCTTCTTGTGAAGGAAATATGTTTTCTTTTTATTAAAGCAGAGGGCAACCGCAATAAAGCAACATAAATGTCACAGTTTCACATTGCTATCTTCCTGATGGCATCCACCTAAGGGTTTTTAAAGAATTCAAACTGAAGATTTCTTGCCCATAATATAAAACTCAAACCAGGCTCCCTGTGTTGAAGGCACGAGGAGCTAGCCAATGTGACACCGATTTTTCAAAATGAGATTCAGGGGAAATTATAGGCTAGTAAATTTTACCTTGGTGGAAACAAACCAAGAAAATTAAGCACATCAGAGGAAGAAACCTTTTGAGAAAGATCAGCATAGATTCTGCAAAAGTAATCATGCCATCCTCCTAGAGGTGTTGTTTTTTGTTTTGTTTTTTTAAAGAATGTACAAAAAAATGGATTGAAGCAATCCTGCTAATACTAAAAACCTGGACATTCCAACAACCACCACATCAAAAAAAAAAAACTTGATAAAGTGCAAAGTAAAACTGAGCACTTATGGCATGAGAACACCTATTCCTTTATGAAAAACCATGCTAGATACTGTATGTACTTTCTGTTTAACTTTGGCTGTATCTGGTGCTGTGGCGGACAATCATTTCTGTGAAACAACTTGTTTTGCTCTTAATTATGTTCTTGTCAGGTAGTTTTTTTGTTTTTAAATGTGGAGAATTTTTTTTAAAAAAAAATTCTGTATATTCTGCACTGTGCTCTGACCTAGAAAAGATTTTCATTCCATTGATCAGACACGAGCATTTATATTTATTTACATCAGACCAGACTCGAGTCTCACTTTCATGAAAAAATATATTAGCGAGGTTGCATCCTATAATAGCCTCTTTCTAACTCACTTCTATAACATTGTACTTACTAGTGTTCAAACGCTGTCTCCCCCCCGCCACCTCCCCCCCGCTGCACACTTCTATGATCACAGAGCATTTCCACTGACTTTTCATCTGTCTTTGATCTATTTAACTTTAGCAGCTCCTTAAAAATTCTGAAGGTATTTGTGGCAAGGAAATCATATTCATATTCCCCTCTCCGCTTCAGCTTCTGGTCTGCAGCATTTTGGAAGCGCAGCCGTTATCATTGTGGTCGAACTCTCTGGCTTTTGCCGGCAGATGTCAAAAAACTTTTTACAGGCAAAATGCAGCTAGTTAATTCATAGCCTACAAAAATCTCAAACTATTTTATTAATACGTTAAATTAACCTTAATAAGTATTGAGGTTAGGCAAATTTCCACTCATCTTACAGGTTAATTGTCTTATCTACTTATGACGTATTTTATACAATTTAGAGGCCGCCAACTCCAAATGAATCTGGGAAGCGTAACGATTTTTAACACTTGCTGGAGGGAGGATGCCTCAAAGCAGTTCTTGGTTCTTGGGGGAGGCAAGATTAAGGGGAGCAGTGTCAAAATAGATTTCTTGGCAAGATTTTCAGAAGTGTTTTGCACATGTCTCTTTCTTAGGGCTGAGAGAATGACTAGCCCAAGGTTACGAGGCCAAAAATTACCAGGCTGGCTCTGTGCTTAAGGCAGGACTAGAACGCATGATCTCCCAGTTTCTCGCCTGATGTCTTAACCACACCAAACTGACTGTTAGAGAAAAAAAGTATAACAATTTAAAAAAAATAAAACCCCTCCGGTTGGTGCTCCAGAGAGTGAAGGCAGAATTAGCATTTTTCCCACATTTCCCGCCAAATTCATTACTGACATTTACTTCACAATTAGGGATATAAAGGAAATGCACTAGTGATTTCTGTGGGAGCAGATTTGGGGGATCCAGTGTATGGCCCAGACAGCATGGTTGAATTGAGTCTGCTAGGTCTATCAAATTAGCATCGCATTTGTTTATACAAGTTTTGTCTGGAAGTGACATCTTGAGGTAAAGACTGCCCTCTCAGTCCATGAGGAAACAATTCAATATTGTGGACTGAACAAAGTTAGGTAGGATATTGTTACATGAGCTGCCCATATTAGCATTTGTAATAATAATATTTTATTGACTAGCCAAAAGGTCATATTAGACTACAAAATACAGTGCAATAATAAGCCAGTTTCATCTAGTGATTCAGGCTAGAAACTGGGAGAATGGGAGTTTTAGTTCCACCTGAAAGGCAGCTGGGTGGCTTTGGGCCAAATCATCAGGAGATGAGGAGTTCTAGTCCTGCTTAAAGCATAAAAGCCAGCTGGGTGACTTTGGGCCAGTCTCTCTCTCTCAGCAGCCCAATCCCACTCGCTGGGTTGTTGTTATTAGGAAAATAGGAGGAGGGAGCACTGGGTGTGTGTTCACCATCTTGAGTTATTCATAAAGATAATAAAAGGAGAATATAAAAAAAATAAATGAAAAAATAAATGTAATAAAATACAGTCAAAGGCAGAATTAACAGGAAATATTAACATTTGTAGAATCCTCAGTGTTTTTCCCTGTAAAGAAAGACAATCGTCTGTCAACCTGCAAGTTGACCTCAACTGAAGCCTTTCTTTCTCATACTTCTTTCTCTTTCGTTTCTTGGTTGCAATTCGTTGGGGGAGGAATTGGGGAACTTAGGAATGTGGTGCCTCAGCTGCTAGGCAAAACATCTACCAGCCGGTGTGTGAACCAAAGCCATGTCAATGGACACCTGTCGGAGCTGAGCGGGACCGGGTAGCTGGTCTAATTGGCCCATGTAACCTAATAGACACAAGGGAGTGGGAAGTCCTATTCTTTTAACAATCTCTGAGGCGTGGGAGTTATTTAGAGCTTGCTTCATCCTTCTAAATGCCGAGATGATGTACTCAATAAAGGGTTTCTTGAACCTGCACACTGTGTCAGAGTTCCCTGGGTTCATCGCTCGTAACGATGGCATTGCCATTGTAACATTCTTTGCTTGCAAATACCCAGGCCTGCTCTCAGCATCTCATTGAGAGGAAATATTGAAGGAATCAAAAGTAATGTACTGGAAGCAAGTGACATAACCCATACTTGGCTGAACATGTACAACAGAAATGTCTCTGCCTTCCTTCTCATGTGTCCAATGAGCAGTGATTTTTGCTGGAACCAAAACCAGTGCAGTAACAGCACTGCCTTGCAGAGATAACTTTCACTAGATCCTAGATCCTTTGTGGATTTCCTGTATCTGGTCTGGTTGGGTTCTATGACACTAACGCCTTGCAGACATTGTTGATTTACAAGTCAGGGGTGGGGAAGCAACAGACCTACCAAAAACATCCAGCTGAACATTTATAAATCAAAGGTGGAGACCACCAACTCAATTTCTGTTCAGAAAAGGAAACCCTACGCAGAAAAACAGATTTCAAAATATTTGAGGCTTGCATTTTTGGCACTGTAGATTGACTCACTTATAGAGATATGGAAACACTCCGGCTTTCTTAGCCCTTACACTTGATTGCTTGATCAAGACTAATCCTGCAACATATAATAAAACTCTTCACTGAAGAAGCATTAAAACCCAGCACTGGGAAGGGTTTAATGCCTGAATTAAATCCCTGAGCGGACATCCTAATAAAAGGTTGTCTTAGCTTGCAGTTCTAGAGAAACTTCTAAAAACAAATCAGAGCATTCCTCTTCCACCCAGCCTCATTGATTAATGAGAAAAGCAAGCAACAGTTGATCTCTTTAATACCTTTTGTGGGGTGGAATTTGTCAAGTATAGGTGGGTGCTGTGAGGACCAGAATCAGACACTTCTCAAGTCTGCTTCAGCATCAAAACCTCAGTGTATGTCTTTTCTTACATATCAATCCAAAATCTACTGAATTTTCATAATTAGATGTTATCACTCGCATTGTGGGAGGAAATGATCTTTTAAATATTTTGTTTGTTCACCACCGTAGTAGTATAAAAGTAGAATAAAATTTAGTTGTTAAGGCATCAGAAAGAGGGAGCCGATCAGTTCTAGTCAGCTTTAGGCATGAAAGCCATCTGAGTGACTCTTGACCAGTCCTTCTCTCTCAGCTCAACTCACCTCACAGGGTGGTTGTTGAGGGGAAAACAGGAGGAAGAAGGAGTATTAGGTATATTTGCCACCTTGACTTACTTATAAAGTAATAAAGCTGAGTTAAAAATATACATAAATGCTAAGCAAGCTTCTCCTTAATTCGGTGCAAACACAAATGTATCCTTACCAAATAAAATGCCCCTTTAATGATCAATCAATTAAAAGTTCTAACTGATTAATTTACTAGTGAAATCATTTATGTTGGAGGAGCGGCTTTACTTGAGATTTCCAGGAATGATTCCCCAGCCTTATTCAAGAAATAAAGTACAACAGACTTTGGCTACGAGAGAAATAATTATACTGTGAATTTTGTCCATGTAATTAACCCACAATGCCATGCTTCATGAGCGATCCTGCCAACCCTTATTGCCATTGGCATGAAATTTGGTTCTGCATTTTAAAATGTTGGCACGCATTTAGAAACGAAAAGGCATCTGAGCAAGTACTGAAAAGGCTAATAAAACGGTGTCTGCATCAGGTTTCAGGACTCAACTCAAAACGATAACTGAAGTATAATAAGTACACGTTCTGACTATGTGGCCTGTTGATGGCTGCATATACACAAACCAGATGCTTTACAGCACTTGGTTGCAGCCATAAAATAGCCCACGCAATCTGCAATCATGCAACAAAGGCTGTTGTCAGATAACCTTGTATATCTGGAAAAAGTGAAGAGAAAAGCCAGAAGGCAAAGATCACACCCAGTCTCAGGAAGAGGCACAAGAACACACTCTTTTGTTTTCTCAAAGACAAAGGACTTTACTTGGATTCTCTGTGACCAAGAGGTTATCAATAATAACCAACATTCAAGGAAAGTAAACAATAACCATGAGAGTTAAGGAGTAGTCTGTATGTAGTCTGGGAAGCAGCTTGAGAGACAAAAAAACACCACCTCTTTAATTTTATATTGTATTTCTTGAACTGGTATATTAGCTGATCTACTAACTCTTGTCAAATCACCAGTTTTAAATGAAGGTCAGCATTACGATTGCCTTCTTCTTCGTAATGCCAAGAAGAAAGGGTAAGGGTCATTTTCAGCATCTGGTTTTGATTTCAAATTTATTAACGATGTAAGGTAAATTGATTAGACTTCTGAGTTGTCTCCATTTTCAGCCATATTTCTCAAAAGGGCTTAAAATATTTAAGTACAGGAAAACAATATCCAGCACAAGTAAAATTTCCTTAGTATAATATAGAAAAGGATTCTTTTTAATGGTACTTTCCATGTAAAATCTTGGGTTGCCTTTGTTTTCAAAGGCGGAATTAACAAGAGCTATGGTAAAAATACAATATATAATTGTAAAAGTGTATTTAAAGTTTTTGTGGTGCTATAAACTAGCTATTATTCCAAATCAATATATATATATATATATATTTATAGTATGCATAACTTACTAGTCTCACCCCCTCCAACACACTTCCTATTGCTTGGTGGGAATAGTTCACAATTAATAAAAATGAAGGGAGGCTGTGACCCCGGGATTGGGAAACTTTTCACTACATGGTCATAAATCAAGAACTACCTGTAGGCTACAGTAGCAGAAAGGCTGACATTTTATCTCCCTCTCTCTTATACCAGTAATGGTACACAGGTAGTCCTTGACTTATGGCCACAATTGAGCCCCAAATTTCTGTTGCTAAGCAAGACACTTGTTAAGTGAGTTTTGCTGCATTTCACAAGCTTTCTTGCCACAGTTTTTAAGTAATTCACTGCTTGTTAAGCTAGTAACATGGTTGTGAAGTGAATCTGGCTTTCCCATTAACTTTGCTTATGGAAAGGTTGCAAAAATTGCCCATGTGACCCCAGGACACTGCATCCACCATGAATCAGTTGCCAAGCATCCAAATTTTTATCACATGACCATGGGGATGCTGCAACAGTCCTAAGTGTGAAAAATGGTTAAAAGCTACATTTTTTCAGTGCCATTGTAACTTCAAACAGTCATTAAACGAATTGTTATAAGTTGAGGATTACATGTAGTCAGTTTAACTTTTTTTTTCTAAATTCTTTTATTTTCTTTTGGTAACTACTGCGTTCCTTCCCAAAGATAATCTCTGTGGTCCTCAACAGTTGCATATTAAAGCAGAGTCTCTCTCCACAGTCATATGACGCCTACAATTAAAATTTTATTTTATTTATGTTTTTAGTCTGTTCTTCCGGTCTGATTTTATGAGGGAAAACACCGAGAGTAGCTTGAAATTGTGGCAGTGTAAAAATGCAATCCATCCATCCACCAGGCAAACAAGCAGCATTTTCCATAATTATTAGTCAGCATGGCCAGCTGTAATAGTGAGAAAATGTCTTTTAAGATGAAAAAGGATTATATTCCCTTCAGGCCTGATATCATCATTCAGCTCCATTAGATCTGAGCAGAGAAGATCAAGGGTCAAGCCTGCAGGTTTACTCCCCATTGAGCAATTATGGATTCTGAGGCTTTCACAGAAATTGCTCTCAAATATTTGTATTTCTCTCGACAGTCTTTAGATGTTGAAAGTGCCAAGGCAAGGCGTGGTAAGATTTGCACTGACATGCACCCGGTTCTCCAGTGTTGTCGGTTGCCCAGACACAGTTGTAACTTTCCAGCAGTTTTCAATCAAATACGGAAGACCTTTATTGTATAATGGGAGGGTTTTTGGAAGCTGGCGTAATATTCTTGTGACTGAAGCATCATCCTGTTGAACTGTGCAAGTTGCAGTTTTGATGATTCAGTAGGGAGTTTCCTTAGCTAGATATAGTCATGGCAATAAACAGGTTTGCCACTGTCTTGGGTGGGTGTGGCATTACAAAAGCTTTTATTGGCTAGGAACAGGGAGAACTTGCAGTTGCAAGGAAAGCAGTTTTCTATATTTCTCGTTTGGTGTGATAGAGACTTGCTGGCATGTTTTGCAAATAATACCTTCTACTTTTGAAGCACAAGTATTGAATTTATTCCTGACTACCATAAAAACAGAGGCAGAAGGAGAAGGCGGGAGGGAGGAACTGAAACTCTGGACAATGATTACCTTCCTTGCATTGGATTACCAACCCCATGCATGTCTCCTATTTGAGTGGCTCTATAAGCATGTTTGCATATATAGTTTCTAGAAGCCATATTCTAAAGAAGATCAGGAAGAGGAAGTAATACTTCCTCCTTTGGATTTAAATTAGATACCATAAAATAAGTCGTTCATTTATAAACTTGACCCCTCCTGTACATAGAAACTATTCTCTTACGCACCAGCTAATGTTCTACATATGCTATAGAAAGGTACATGCCATTGCACACACATAACTGTCCTTCCTTTGCTTCTTCTGAAAATAACTAATATGGAAATCTGCACCATAAAAAAAAAAACCTCGCCCTTATTCCTCTGCCTTCCTCTGGGGGAAAATTTCTGATAGTGTCTATATAGTTGCTGCTCATTATGCAGAACATAGTGTAGAATGTATGGATTGCATGCGTATTGCCTTATATGGGAAACCCATTCATTCAGTGTGGCATTATCCATTGGAGTTGGATGGCCAATAAATTTTAAATAAATAAATGTAGACATTCCTATTGCCTTGTGGGCTTATGTGATTTGCTAGAAGTTTCTTTGAAACAGGCATTTTGACATCAGAAACATTTCAGAAAAACAAACAGTTCTGCTGTTCCTTTTACTTACTATGTATGTTTCAAGTGGGTATTTAGGTGAATCTCACAGAAGATAAAAACAAGTGCTCTTTGGTGCAATTCCTGCAAAATTCTACACAGGCAAAATTCTACGCAGTGTCAAGAAGGGTGAGGCATTACTCCGTTGATGCCCTGATAGAGGCATTATTTCAATGGAATAACGCCCTGGGCGTTCCTTAGAGTTTTAGTTTCATTTTGAGATTGTTACGAAGTTAGGCCAAGGCAAAGAATAGCCCTGTAAGTGTGAAAAACAGTCGTAAGTTATTGTTTTCAGTGCCATTATAACTTACAATGTCACTAAACAAACTGTTGTAAGTTGAGGACTGCCTGTAAAGAGATTTCTGGGAAGAGAGATGTCAAGAACATAGAACATTCCTGCATGTACCCATTTTTCTTAAAATCATTTCTGACTTGGAGGTTGAATTTAAAGCCTGGCTCACTCAAGAAGCTGACATTTGGTCTTATGCTCTACATCGTGGTTTCTGAAGCTAGCAGGCATATTGCTAACCTTTCCTGAACCTATGAATCAGGAAAGATGCTGAATCGGATGAAAAGCAACTGGTTTTATTAACCTTTTATTTTCACCTTGGGAGTTCTGACAATGGAATAATAAAACAGCTGTGTGTGCACGCAGTTAAGTTATGGTTGCAAATATGCATGGCTTGGTGTTTCTTATGCAGCAATAACTATTGGAAGAGTGGTCTAATCTCTGAATATCAAACATCTGTGGAACCCAGCAGATGCAAATGCTGTAAGGCATAAACAACCGCCTAACTATGCAACCAACCATAATAATAGCAGCATTATTAATGGGGGGGGGATTACTCCAAATCATTGTGATAAATCAAACAAATTCATTCACCTCCTTATTCTCTCCTTCATACAACAGTATGATTTTTTTGGGGGGGAGGGTAATTTCTGTCACCAAATCCTAGTACTGTAACTTATTCATCTTTTTTTTTATTATTATTATGATCTATTAAAATGTCTATAGCCTTCTAGAAACCTAACAGACCCCAGGTACTTTAGAGTAAGCATACAATAGAAAAATCAGTATTACTTGAAATTAAGTAATTACTCAAAATAATAAAATCCAAAGGTTAATTTCCAAATATTGAAAATGGTGAACTAAAGTTGCTCAGTATGGTGACACTGGCTATAATTAATCACTAAAGGTTTTCTGGAAGAGTCCTGATTTCACCTGCTACCAGGAAGCCAGGAGGATGGGGCCCATCCTTGCTTCGGGACAAGCTATTCCAAAGGCAAGGAGCTGCTACACAGGATGCTGACATTCAGGCCTCCCTAACCATAACTCATGGTAGCTGAAAAGGATGCCCAAAAACTATTGGGGGAAAGTGATTTCCAAGATACCGGAATGATTTTTTGTTTTTTTAATGGCTGAAACCAATATCTTGAAGTGCACCACCGGGAACCTAAGCAGATTCTACAGTTTCTGCTGTATTCTGGACCAGCTGAAATTTCCAGGTGGCCTGCAGTCCCATGGAGAGCAAGTTATAGTCTGGTCTGGTGGTTAAGGAATCAGGCTAGAAAGCAGGAGATTGTGACTTCAACTCTATAGCCTTAGCTATGAAAGTTGGCTAGCTGTCTTTGGGCCAGTCACTCTCTCAGCCTAACTCACCTCACAGGGTGTTTGTGAGGAAAATAGGAGGAAAAAAGAGTTATTAGATATGTGTGTTGCCTTATTATTATAGCATATATTTTATTATAAATAAAAATAATGAAGGCAAAATATAAATCAAATCAATACAAGTTTTATGTAGATGTTAATCAGGATAGCATAGAGGCCTGGGTCATTGGGCACTCCATAATAAAGTGCTCTCTCAACCATTATCTTGACCTGATCGCTCAGGTAGGAGCAGAACCAATGTAACCATGGCCCCCAACTCCTAACCCTCGCAGGGAAGTATGACGGTCAAAAAGCGGCCATAAGATCTAAGATAAGGAGGGTTGAACCTATGCATCTTCTTCTTCCCATCACAAAAAAGCTGTAATTTGATTTCTGTTTTTTGAATTCATTTGTTTAAAGAAGGTAATGAAGCATTTTCACTTCCATTTCTTGGAATTTCATTTGTGATTGTTTAACAGCTTTTCTACTGCATGCCCACTGAAATGATACACTGTAATGGTATCCCAAATGAGGTAATGCAATCTGAATTGATTTTTGGTTTTAGAAAAAGAAAAGTCTCTTTTGGTATTTGAATCATTGTAAAATAAAAAGGAAAACAATTTTTAAATTAGCATAAGATATATAAAGCAATCATATGGGACACTGGTCTAGAAGATTAACACGGGAATGGCTGGCAGCATACCATTTATTAAGAAAACTCTGGCTTTTTTTTATCAGGAACTTATATGATGGTTTTTCTCTCAAGTGCTTTAGAACTTCAGAAGAACTGCATCAATATTGACATAGTATTGGATTAAAGAAAATACTTAAATTATAAAATATTTTAATGTAAACATGTAAGTTGTTAATGTTTAAGCTCTGAGGTATTGAAGACCCTGTATTTAATGCCTCACTGCAAAAGTGTAACATGCCATTTTAGAAATTAAAGTTGTTTTTTGTTTCAACTAACTCATCAGTGGACCTTTGCTATAAATCATCCATCTGCAAACATTGCAGATCTACGTATGTAAGATTTACTCAGATTTGAATACTGAACTTGACATTCACATTCATGGACACAGACACATATAAAAACCTAATGGGAGTTGAGATTATTATGGTTAAAACCAACCCTTGCCTGCTTATGTTACCAAAGCATCCATCATCCTGGCTTGTCTTATATCCTTAGAGGACTCACGTGCTTTAAATTAACTCATTTTCTAAAACACCTTATTTTTGCAAGACCCAGTGATCATAAAACGGTGTCATTATAGAAGCAGAAAAAACTCTATGCTTGTGGCACTTTCTAAAACCAGGACTTTTCAAGAATCTGATAGCAGCAACAGCATCACTAGTTCATTAAGAAGACAGATACCTTGGATCATCCATTACAAGTGGCATATGTGTCTTATGACTGTGGGGTTGTAGAAGATAAAACAACTCTGCTACATAAAATATATAAATACTGAAAAGGCAGTGAGAGTAATTAAATATGTTGCACCACATCCAGATTTAATAAAACAATTGTCTAAGAATCTTGTTTGGAGATGAGTTGGAAATTGCCTCTTCTTTGCATATGGATTTCTTCCCTAACTTCCTATTTTCCCTAACACTAGTTTAGTGGTGATTGGTAAAATGACCAATTGTGCTCAACTTGTTTGAAACTTGCAAGCCATGTTATGAGGCATTAGAAGTTATTACTTCCCAAAGTGACAAGTATGGTTAGAGAAAATCAGGAAATAGGGAATATACATGGAAGAAGAGATAAAATGGCAGGCCCATGACAATTTCCTGAGCACCCAAGCCAGCAGTATTTACATCAAACATGCTGACACCACTCTGGGGAGATTGAGTAGGATGCTTTCTCAGCTGTTGAAATTTGCACACGAGATGGAAGATGTTTTGATTAAAAGAAGGGTTAGCTGAATATTTTTTTTC
>JANHFL010003043.1:108233-118966 GCA_032468155.1 Oxyrhabdium leporinum
AGAAAGAAAGAAAGAAAGAAAGAAAGAAAGAAAGAAAGAAAGAAAGAAAGAAAGAAAGAAAGAAAGAAAGAATCCTAAGTCTTCTGAAAATGAACACATTCAGTATGCATAAAGTCTTTTAATATCATTCACTTAATTTACATACGTATGTATGTAAAGAAAAAGGGATTATAGTAAAGTCAAGCTACAGTATTTATCAAAAATAAAAAAGAACACCAATAATAGAAATTGAATTCTGCAACTTAGAAGCATGACATTTTTAAATATAACTCAGCATTAACACATGACTTTATACAGTCTTTCAGGATGCATTTAAGTTGTTTATTCATTCCGTGTCAGAGGCTCAAGTTATCTTTAAAAAAGAAAACTGTGATTAAAAATTGCAACGCACCATTAAATGTAATACAGAATTATTCCATATATAAAATGACCGTTTGAGGTTCCAGAATATAACAAATGAACAGAATTTCATTTCTGAAATCATCACTGACTTTCTTTCCAAATTTAAATTTAAATTTCATAAACAGCATCTCCCAAAGGTTAATTAAAACTATTGTGTTTCATTTCTGTTCAAGCTATTGAAGAAAGCAGAGCCAATCCAATTTTCACCTTGTGAAAAGTTAGAAGATAATAAAGATAATACTAATGATAAATGGTAAGGGACCAAAATAAATTTAGAAACATAGACATTCTCTTTTTCACTTTAGGCTACATTTCATTATTCTGTCTGTAGGCTTTGAAATTTATTGCAAGGTGAACTTTCCAAAACTGTACACAAAATTAATTTACTTTCAAAGGAACCCTTAAGAACACCATTATGCTTTATAAAACACTAGTCATATCACAAGGTATCTTAAATTTAACAATTCATTCATAGGCACAAACCGTCCCTCATATATATACAAACACCTTTCCTTGCACGTTGGGAAACATATTCAACTGGAGATAAAAAAAAGTGTGTAGAAATCCCTTGACTTAAAGAGGTAAGAGAAGGAAAGGATTAGGAAATTCAAAAATCGAAAAAGAGAGGAAGAGAGCTAGTTATTTCATCACAGGGGAGAAATGAGTGGGAAATCACTTTAGAAGGCATTGAGCAGAAGATAGTATATAGTTTGAGAAAAGAGTTTCGTGGGTTTGAGAGAAAATTATTTGAATGTGTTATTTCTATTCAGAAGAAATACATTTAGAGGAATTATTTTTAGAACCCAATAATTTTAGAATAATGTATTTAAAACTGGTAAAAATAGCCTTGTATCTTCATGGCAAGAAATAATAGGCTTAAAGAAATGTATTTCTAGCTTCACTGATCCATCTTTCTTTAAAAATGGGATTTTGTTGTAATTATAAATATTTCGTTTGCTTGTGATTGGTATTATGTATCAGTGCTTCCATGCCTAAAGATCCACATGTAGTCACAGACCACCAAAACACAGAAAATTCATGGATTAGATCCATTAAAATTTTTCAAATCTAAATACTCTAAAAGCAAAACCAAGATATTATTCAAAGTTAAGCTGAAGCATAGATATATGTGAGCCTAGTGGTAGAAGTACTTCATGGGAACCATGACATGTGACCAGTTTAATTAAAATATTTAATACATCTTTGAATATATCATGCACTACTTCAAATAAAAATATACAGCATCCTAGTAACAGTAGAACAATTCTTCCTAACACAGCACTAGATTAGCATTCCCATTAACTCTCCCAAATCAGCTCTTTTGTGCTTTTGAAAATTTTAAGAATGAGAATGGAACGTTTTACTATGAGGCCTTATATTTCCTTTCCTGCCTTATTTCAATATTTTTCTACTAAAAATCACTACCAAATTTCACCAAATTTCATTGTGCAATTGATTTCAAGATGTTGGGGATTGCCTTTAATCTGTGGACTCCAGGTTGGTCGTTCCTGTCTAATACAGAGAACAATTTTATAAAAACTTTTTTTTTTTGTCAGAACTGCAACTATAGAATTAAAAACTCTCAATTATACATTACATTTGAAATAAAGCATGTGCATTAAACATAAACACAAATTTAATGTCACATGTTTGTAGAATGGGCCCCAGCTTTGCCAGTGGTTACAAATCGTTAACCAGTCAGGTGATGGCCAAAAGCAAGCACCGCTGAACCTGGATTAAATTTATTTTCCTTCTAATTAGTACCTGAGAGATTTTGTCATATAATTGTTCAGTTCAATAGCAATCCATGTAACCACACAGCTAATTTACTTGCCTGTTTTATGCATAAACGGGATGTAACGTAAAGATCTCACTTGTGAACATCTGGAAAAGTAAAACTGGCAGTGATCCCATTTCACTGCCAATTTTATTTTTCCAGGAGTTCTGACTTACATCACCTGATGATGGAGTGGACTATGAAATATTAGAAAAGCACATGAGCATGAACAAGCTAGACTTCTAGGAAAGGGAAGAGTGTCATATTACATGTTCTGGTCATTTAAAATGAGGAAAACAATGTTCTCATAATGGTCAATATTGACCCCAAGGGTCAATGGGACTATCTAGGGGGTTAGTATGGTTCGTTGCACAGTCAGCCAGATGTTCGGAATGGATTTGGCATTTTTGTCCACCTATTGAGCCCTTCCGAAAGATTTGGATAAGGTGTGAATGTTTGATGGTGTTACAGCCATTGTTGTAGGATGTAAGCTGTTCAGAGTAAAGCTGCCTTTTGCAATTGACTGATGGTGAACTTGTCAATGCCAATTAAGTTCAAGTGGTGCTCCAGTTGTTTTGGGTTTGCACCCAAGATGCCTATCACTATTAGTATCACCTTTGCTTTCTTTTGCCAGTTGTCAAATACCCTTTTCTTGTTGGGCTTGATCTTTGTATCATTGACAATTATGCTTTTTATCAGGAAGCATTCCTGGATAAAGCTCCACTTGTGCAATTTTTTTGAATATATTGTTCTTGTTTTATGTCAAATATCTCCCATTTATTCTGGAATCAATTTGTCAATACTGTCATAGCAACAGATGGCATACAAATAGTGTAACGGTCTTCAAATTCTCCTTAAATGTATTTTCAATACAACTACCCAATGGAACACATATCTCCTAAAATTCAGATTTCTACTATGTCTTTCATTACAAATAATAACCCTATTCTATGAGGATGTTTTAAATGTTTTAAATAAAATAAGTAACGTACATACAAAATATTAACTTTATAAATGTTAATTATAAATATCAGAGAATTATTAAGTTCTCAAAATTCTGCAAGAAAGTGAGAATGAAGAATATAGAGTAACAAACAAGGTTAGCAATTATACAGCATTGTCCTTATTCTATTAACTTAGTTACACCAATGAAATTTCAATCATTTATAAACTCTCTGACAATAAAAGATCTGAAAAAGCACAAGTTTTATTTATACGGCATTTACTAACTTGGAACTCCAAAGAGCTATAAATCAGAATATATGATAATTGGTTGGGTCTTGTAATACCAGTCTCACACAAATGTCTGAAAGCTGTTCAATAATATTTCAAATTTGCCCAATTCATCTACATAGTCAAAATGATCTATGATAGTGCCATATCAAGTTATTTTCACCACCACTGTTGTAATGTCTGGCATATACTGAGCAAGTTTTTGACCTGTGCCACGTCTGTCCTTTGCTAACAATTACTAAAAATAATTGCACTGATGCAACTGTTCTTTTAAATTATATGCCACTAAATAATATTGATGATTCAATTAAGAGTTCCATGTGAGAAAAAAAGGTACTCATAAAGTTCCATTTATTTTCTATGAAAATCTATGTACCATATGCAAATAAATCCCCGTAAGTTCAATTTACTTCATTAAAACAAATGGAGATATCTTGGCAGGTCAGTTAAAGTAAATACATGTGTATAAAACAATATAGAAGGAAGGCATGTACCCCAACTTTCAAAGTATTACATTTGGGGCAAATGGGGGAAGTAACAGTTGTGGCTAAAACCTGGCTCACTTAAAGAAACTGAATCACTTCAAAAATACAACATAATTTTACTGGGCATACAAACTGGAGATTCACAAAGTAGTGGCAACTTCTTGGTCAGCCCTGAGCAAAGCAGAATCATTTTTATATACCTTTAGCCTACTACACTGCAAATGCAAGACCAAAAAATGATAGACAAGGTCTAGAATTACAGCATGCTGTTGGAATGCTTTGATAAACTCATCTGGCTGACCTTCTTGTTTCTTATCCCTTCCTACTAGGTCAACATGTCGAATATATTGCCTCTGAGATAGGCTCAGAGAATATAAACAATTTGGTTTATTAAGTCTTAAGTTTAACAACTTTGTTGTCAAATTCTAGCTATTTCCTCCATACTGTGGACTTATCTAGTTTACACACCAACAGCTGCAATTAGCCAGAGTGAAAAAAAATAGATCTTTCTCCCTTATTTCAACCACATTTCCAGTTCCACAGTTGCTTTTTTAAAAAGAAAAAAAATGTGTGTTTGACTTAGAATATTCTTCCTTTATCTCTATTTTTCCCACTATTTCTTTAATTTTACCTTTCCAAGAAAGATATTTACATTCTCAGAATTTTTGGAGACATTTTTAAGTTGCTTGAAAGATCATGAGGCAATTGATTAGACTAAAAAAAATATTTTTAATTTTGATACTTTGGTTGAATAATGGATACTGATTTGAATCACAATTATATACTCATGATTGATATATATATATCATTTTTTAATAGAAATAAGAAATGAATTTACCTTTCTTGCTTCTTTGATCATCTTCCTAATAGTTTCTTTTATTGTAAAGGGTTGTATTCGTGGTGGGTGAAAAAGAAGTTCAATATTTGTACCACCAGAAATTCCAGGCATTACATAGGGCCAACCCAAGTCAAGATTAGGTGCTTCCACATCGGATTCCATAGGCCAGTATGTCCCCGAGGAAGAGGCATCATCCACACTGTTGTCAGTAGCATAAACCATGTTTGGGGGGATTTTCTGAACAGTGTTTAATATATAATTAATCTCATCTTCTGCTAGAAACTCAGAACATCTTTCCTTAGCAAGAAATTCTTGGTAAGCCTCTGAACCATTTTCAATTAGCACGTCAACGGCAAGCCTGTAACATTCCTTGTAGTGCGGCTCAAGGTAGCTGTCAGATCTGCATTCATCGTGTAACGATGACAGCAAAGATGAGGTTTCCATTTTCAGAGTTATATTGGATCAAAGGCTTCTTAAACCTCCATTCATACACTATGGAATGCAATCTAGAAGAAAAAGAGGAATTCAGAAGAGTGAAAATGAGAGTAAGCAGATGTAAAGCATGCTCAATATTATTCAAACTAGAATGAATATTTCATGTGGGTTGGGATTTAGCACTCTTTTTAACAAATAAGTTATTTTATTAAGAATGCTGTATTTAAAGTGATCAGAAATTAAATCAGCTTGGCAAATACTATGACATACAAAATGTTTTCAGTACATATTTTTCAGCATATGCATTTGGTAGTTGACAAGAAGCTCAGCAATCTAAACATTTTATTAAACTTATTTATTGATAGCCTGCCTTTATTATTCTTGTAAATAACTCAAGGTGGCAAATACCTAATACTCCTAGTGCTTTAATCACTAGACCAACTGGCTGTTATATCAGACAAAGCATGCAGTCTCTGTTGTGGCCCGCGAGCTGCTGGCGGCAAACTCGTAGAGTGAAGAGGTTGGGGAGGAACATGGGTCAGTCCTGGAGTCTGATGACTGCTCTGCGTCGGAGACAGAGATGGGGCCAGGGCTGTCCGACAGTTATCAGCCGCCTTCAGAGTCAGAGATCAGTGGGGCAGAAGAACAGATAAAGCCTGTTCCCAATGTGCGCATGCGCAGAGCTGCCAGGAGAAGGGAACAGGTAAGGAACAAGGGTCGACTTGGGAGTAAAGGCACAGGTGGATGGTGAATGGCCCTTCCCATAGGGAATAAAGAGGAGCAAAAGGGGAGTGGTGTTTTGCAGGAGACAATTAGTTCGTTTAATTAGTTTTGAAGGTTTGTTCGTGACTCTCAGAGACTCCTGGCCAAGTACTTTATTGTACAGCGTTGTGCTAGGGAATTATCAGCCTGGCAGCTCTCCAAGCCTGATAAGGTCTGTGGTTGTAATTTGCCGGGACTTTGCTGGATGTGAATGATGGGAATTCACATTAGCCTAATAAAAAGGGGTTTTGTCGGGACATGAGTCTGCTTCATGAGTCTGTGAAGCCTAGGTCAGCACAGTCTCTCAATGGTGGTTCAGAAATTTACGTATTTATTTCTAGCTATTCAGTCCAAGTGGCTCTCACGCTAGGTACCAGTCTCTTAGATTAGGTTGGAGGAACAGAAAGGCTAGTAATGGCTACAAAAAGCAGGTGTCAACTCTTCAAGTTAGACTAGACAAGAAGCACAATTCATGAGTACTATTGCTAACTTTAGTGCAAGTTTTTAGTAACAGAATTTTGCAAGCTTATCTCCTCCCTTACTTATACTTTCCAGAAAACTAGGGAAGGTCCCCTCTGAGATGTTCCCCACGCCCTCTTTCCTTGTGTGGGCTGAGATATCTTTTGTACGTCTAGGCTGCAGCTTTTCATCCTGTCTCCCAAGGGCATTCTCATAGCTCATTACAGCAGAATTCCAAAGTCATAGGCCATAAAAAGATGTGTTTAGCTTTGACCAGGCACCTAATAATTTCCATTCAATGAATTATGGCTTACCTAAATATACCCAAACAATTGTTGTTTAAGAAATAATGATTAAGTTAGCTATGGCTTTGCATTGTCTGATTCCAACCAGTAACCAGTAGTAGTAGCACTGTTATTAGATGCAGATGAGCTCTGAATCAGGTCAACTTTAAATAATGAAGCAATGATTACCAAACAATCTACACTAAATACTTTTGAGTGACCTTGAGTCATGTCTTCCATTTCAAAAACAGACCTATATGTAAGACAGAGAAATAGAGCTTAACTGATTGGTCATTAATAGAACAGAAAAATTTCAAGCTCCCTGCTTTAAATAGCCCATTTGTTTTGGTGACATAATCCAAAGTCATTTTTTTTAAAGGGATCATCAAATGATTTATTGATGTTCAGACAATTTCGAAGATGTAGCACATATTCTGAGAATTCACTTTTCCTAAAAAAGGTACTTGGACCATGATACAGAATCACATTTATAAATATATGAATTGCAATTATAGAAATATTATCTGATGTCTGTGACTGCAGCAGTGCTTTAACGCTGCCAATAATCCTGTGAATATGAAAGGAGAATGTGTCTGTATCATAAAGACAGTCAGTCTGAGCTTGACTCTTGGTGATCGTGTCCTGAGAAGTGGTCTGCCCCTGCCTCCTTCAGAAATGTTTTTCTCAACTTTATAGCCTACTTAATAGTCCTGAAATTTCTTGTGGTTCCCTCATACCAGTGTTAGACAGGCCTGATCTGGCTTAGCTTCTAACCCATCCTGGAATTTCTGTTTGGTTCCCTCATCCAAATGTTAAACAAGCCTGATCTGGCTTAGCTTCCAAGTTCAGACAGGTTCTTCTAGGTGCTGTAATTGGTTGCATAAGTTTATCCTGGTAGCTTCTTTACATTGCATCTATTGAAATGTGTATGTAAAATTGCAACTATGCCTCCCACTCTTCAAGCTCTTTTCTTTTTCATACCTTTTATATGGAAATATTATAAATATTATACCAGTGTGTTTCAAACCTGTACCCTCCAAATGTCTTTGGACTTCAAATCACAGGTCCCAAGTTCCTCAGCCAACATGCTCTTCATAGATATTGTAGTCCCAAACTAGGAGAAGACTGCACTTTAAAAATAGGTATGCAATTTATCTCCAGTTTAAAGAATCTGAGTGCTTATTTTATTATTTCCCACCACTGATCTTCTGCTTGCATACTCCATCAGCCTATATCACGTCCATGTGTTGATTAATGAAAAGACCAACCCTTAGGAATTACTCCTCTCCCTCACATTGAAATAGACATTAAATCAGTAAGCTACTAATAGGTTGAAACACCCAATTAAGATTTCAGTTTTATTTTTAATCAAAATGTGCACATTGTGAAAGATTTCTATGACTGAAAAACAGTTTTGCCACTAAAAGGAAACTAAAAGCGTTTAGTCAAAGAATAAGCAACCTCACCAGGTATTTCAAATTTCAACTCGCCTCAGTCCAATCAGTTCATCCAAAAGCAAGGGATTGTGGCAAAATTTGACAAGACATCGGGATGGTGCTAGATCAAGGAAGAGGTATCAGTAAATATGGAGCTTCTGGTTTGCTGGATATTGGAATTGCTATTTTTGCTACATATTTCTATGGAGGAAAATAATCTATGTGCAAATTTCCAAAAGGTAGTGCTTTGCTGAACTAAAACTTAAAACAGCTTTGTCAAACAGTTGGCTATTTGCAGGCTTAAAATTGTATTATAGCATCTTCACTAACTTTGAAATTGAATTCCATAAATGATGGAATATTCTAGTCATCCTTGTCAAAACCAAATAGCAGCATGACAATATTATATTGCTGCATCTCTACAACTGAAAGCAATACCTGTCATCCTGTTATTTTAAAATAGCACAAAACATTATAAAATAGAGACAGTGAATACTTGATAGCTTTGATAAACTATATCCCCAGTAAGTAAAGTCAGTAAGAAATAAAAAAAATCTTATTAAAGGTGTGCAAATAGTTGCTGACAACAGCTGCATACTTATCTTTTAACAGATTCTCCAAAATTCAAATGTTAAAAGACAAAGTATTAAAGGTATACAAGTAAAAACATGAATTAACAGATTTCACATAGTTTGTACTGTGTGCAATGGCATCCTTTCCTTATTATTTGTACTCTTAATTCTTTTGCCAGCTCTTTCCTAGAAAGCAGGCTTGGCATCTAGAATGTTGCCTTGGATTTTGATCTCTACCTGGAATTTCACTCAGCTGCATTACTTCCTTATCTACCTCTTAAATTAAACCCCTGTGCTTATTAAGCGACTCCTGGAGTTTACTTCAGTAGGGGTGGGGGAGAACAGGGAAAAAAAAATGAAGAAAGGGGTTGAATATAATTAAATTACAGACTTGAGGCAGCAGATGGTAGACTCACGTGTGCCCGGTATTATAATTCTCTTGCCATCAGTTTAATTGACTGTGGTATCCCCAGCCGGTTGGATCACAGGACAAGTGTGGGGCCAAGCAATATAATTAATGAGGGCAGATTCTGTTTCCCCCCCGTCTTCCCGTGAAATGCTCTGTCAAAATACGTTACAAGGAGAGATGCCACCACGGAGAGAAAGAGCTCAGAAAAGGATGGAGGGAAAATGCAACGAATTCCCAGGGTGCACAGTATCCCGAAGGAAAATGGTCACCAGCACCCCTCCTGACCCACAATTTTTGTTTTGTTTTGTTTTTCAAGGAAAGATAGTTCCCAGGCACTGGGTACATGGTTAAAGCTGTTAAAATTGGCGGAGAAACTATCACAGAGACCTTATGCCAGATTAGTCAAACTTCTGACAGCCAAGTACACCCTCGCAGAGATTCTCACAGAGGCTTCCCTAGCCAGATTTATTAAAAGAGAAAGGGGATTAGGCTACAGAATTCACAACAACTAAATCCTTTCATTATTCAGATTCCTGTTTGAATTCAGTAAGCTGTAGCTTTGTGTGTTCTCCTAAGCCGCCGAGGAGAGGTCTGTTTTCTGGGTAATGAAAGAAAAGATGCAGATATTTTGGGCTCGCGGTGTTTTACAAACCACCTTTCTCTTTTGCGGGGATTGGCAAGAACTAACATTATTTCTACAGACGGATGAAAAAGATGTTTAAGACAGGGGTGGATACTTTATGGATTCCCCGAGAGAGTCCGAGAAACTGTTCCGTGGCCCTTAAGAGTTGTGGACGGGGCCACCAATTTTCCTCTCCTCTTCCTCTCCTCTTCCCTTCTTTCTCCTTTCCTTTCCTCCCCTCCCACTCCCCCTTTGTCCAGATGAAAGAATAGGAAGAGCGTCTTCGCTGAAGGAAACGGTAGTTCCAACACATGAATCATGAATGAAGGAATGGCATGTGTTCAAAGAGGATTTATTGTATCTGAAATTAAGTGCCGTTAGGGGGCAGCACAGCACCAAAAAGCTAGGGTGATAGGTTTTCAATGTCTACCTTAGAACCTTTCCTGCAATTTAGGGTTATCCTGGCCCAACTGGCATGGAAGCTCCCAGATGGCTCAGGATGTCCCGTTGGATTGCTCTTCCCCAGTCCGTGTTCATCCCACGCACTCACCCACACACCCCCAGCAGTTTAGCCTAGTACTTCAAAGGAAAACCAAGGAACGACTGGCGTTCCCATAAAAAGTCATAATTCCCTTCGAGCCGTGGGAGGAATACATACTGTATAGATTGGAAGAGGGAGTGATCAATACATCACCTTGAGCTCCATCCCAAGGAGAGCAGGATGAACATCTAGAAGTACGTAAACAAACGTTGATTTTAGTGTTCAGGTAGACTGAAAATGGGACCTACCTGTGGGCTATCGCAGGCTTATGCCCTTCGCCCTTGCACCAAGGGATGTCCTCATGCAGATAGGAGAGTCCACGGGCCATGGTTTCTGCCACGTGGCAGAGCTCATTCCAGTTGATAACGTTCCCCTTCAGATAGTCAGTCAAGGACCCCTGGGGGAACAAACCTAGGTGATGTCTAAGACTCTTTGACACCCCCCCCCAAATCGGATCCACGAGTCTTTACTCTCGCGT
>JANHFL010003044.1:25412-39223 GCA_032468155.1 Oxyrhabdium leporinum
AGGAAGGAAGGAAGGAAGGAAGGAAGGAAGGAAGGAAGGAAGGAAGGAAGGAAGGAAGGAAGGAAGGAAGGAATAGTATAATATAGTGGAGATTTCCTAAGAGGATTAGGAGTTAATAAATGGGCGAAAATACAAGGAGGAAAACAGAAATAAAACAATGAAGATAAAAGATGGACAAGACTACAAAGATTTATAGGTGTTATAACAAGTTGTTCCAGAGGAAATAATTGAGTAAAAAGACAGATAGAAACATAAAGAAAAATAAATAAACAGCAAAAAACTTAAGACAACAATGTTAAATTGAAGATGAAAAACAGCGTAGGTCTTAGAAACATCAATGCATTATAAAATAGACTGAACAAATACTGTATTATAAAAGAGAACAGTTGTGTATCAAATTCAAAACCACTGTCTCTAACAGAATAATTTAATTAGCAGAACCAAAAATAAAAAAAATGTTCTACGTATAAACTTCAAACCTATTCTGAGGATTGGGAGATCCACCGGAGTAATTTGGAAGATGACAAGGGCAATATGGAGGAAAATAAAAGGAACAGATTCATAATGCAAATGATAGTTTGTTAGCATGATATTAGCTTTCACATTATTTATATTTCCATGAAGTTATGTTTAATCCTACATACCGTAAGCCACGTGCTCAGAGCTAATGTTTTAACTTCTAACATAGTGTTACCAATATGACACAAAAGTCAAGTCTAGGAGAAAGCTTGATATTTTTTTTCAGTATATCTTCTGAGATTATGATTTGGTATCTCCACAGATATTGCTGTACAATGATTTAAACTTTTTTCAAGGACAGAGAAAGTGAAGAAGAGAAGGGAAAGACAGAGATAAATATGATAAATATTCATAAGAGGCATACTGCAATCCTAGGGAAAAAAATGCCACAGGGAAGTAAAGTTAAGGAAAAGGGCTCTGATGCTGAATTTTATTTATTTTAGTTTGTTTATTTATAAATCACCTTCTTATATAAATAATTCAAGGCAGAGAATATACCTAATATTCCTTTCTTCCCTAGTTTTCCCTACAATAACAACCCTGTGAGCTGAGTTGGGCTGAGAGAGAACGTTTAGAATAGAATAGAGCCGGAAGGGACCTTGGAGGTCTTCTAGTCCAGCCCCCTGCTCAAGCAGGATAACCTACACCATTTCAGATAAGTGACTGTCTAGTCTCTTTTTAAAAACCTCCCGTGATGGAGTGTTCATGATTTCTGAAGGCAAACAGTTCCACTGGTTAATTGTCCTCACTGTTAGACAGTTTCTCCTTAATTCCAGGTGACTTCTCTCTTTGATTATATTCCAACCATGGTTTCTTGTCCTGCCCTCTGTTGCTTTGGAGAATAATTTGACCCCTTATTCTTTGTGGAAGCCCCTCAAATACTGAAATACTGCTATCATGACACCCAATTCTTGTTTTCTTTAGACTAGCCAAACCAAGATCCTGCAGCTGTTCTTCATATGTTTTAGAGAGTTACTGGCCCAATGTCACTCAGCTGGCCTTCATGTCTAAGGCAGGACTAGAATTCACAGACTCCTGGACTCTAGCCTGATGCCTTAACCACTAGCTGTTTGAATTGGTGTACAAGAAACTAAACAGGGTAAAGAATTATGAGTTATTTATAGTCATGCTGTAGAATTGTTTCAGGGTAGGGAACTTGATTACCATTTGAGTACTAGGTCGAAGGCCTATATTTCATAAAGTAAGGGAGTCAATCTGAATAATATCAAATGTCAGTTTTATTTCTAGAGATATTTAATACAGATGAAACATAATACATATGATGCCCCCTCTAATCACATACTTAATAATTATATTTTCTGTGAAATGACAATTAAAATTTGGTAATAACGAAATCTCAGGTTACACACCTTTATTTTGAAATAATGAAATGTGAGGCAAGTGAGAAAACAGTTCATTAAATTTAAAACTATGAAGAAAACTGAAAAGTAGGAGAACTCTCACGGAGACATCTCAAGGAAGATAATGCAAGTGCTTCAAAGAAAATAATGTGATGGTTAGGACAACTGATACAGAAAATATTGAAAACCTGGAATTATCTACAACAGAGGAATGTTTGCCTAGAGTGTCATTCAGAGAAAGACAATCAATCATTATGAATGATAAACAATAGGAATCAGTAGAGACTAACAATACAACATAGGAGAGAAAAAATATATGGTATATTTTCCTCAAAGCAAAGAACATGACAATATAGTGATGAGATACGAGTCTCTGGAGTCCTTTGGATTCCCCCCCCCCTTCCTAAAAGTTGTCAAGCAAAGTTGTAATAACCAATTACAGAGTGAGAGGGAAAAGTTCTATTCTTTTCAAACCTGACACTTTTTCCACCATGAAAATAAATCTGGTGAATTTTATTTCATGCTAACATTTATCAGTGGTGATGGAAATAGTTGTGAAATTTGCCTCTTTGCAAAAGGCACCCAGGATGTGCTAAAAGAGAGAAAGAAAGACGTATGTTGTTAAGTTTAATAATATACGGTGAAAAAGTGTTAATAAGCACCAAGCAGTTAAAAAAAATTAAAAGAGGAAAGCGGGGAGGGAAATGTATAGTTATAAAACCTAAGAGGGGATATATAAGGCTAGGCTGGGGGAAAAATAATTTCAAGAAAGAAATCACATAGAAATTGTATATATTTCAAATGTGGAAAACTTGCAGATTTTGAAAAGCAATAAAGAAGGTTATATTGGGAATGAGATGAATTATCTTAGCTGGATGTCAATTGCTTTAGATCCAGTCTTTCTTTTCTGATGATGCTCACATTTTCTTCTCTCTGTCAATGAGAAAAAAAGACCAGGCTGAGGATTCTAGCAGCTTTGTTCTCTTGTTCAGTTAAAAAAAGAAAGAAAGAAAGAAAGAAAGAAAACACCACTACCTGATCTGGAGGAACGAAAAACAAACAAAGTAGGATCAACAATAGACTCTTGATTTAAAGCAAACACTGACGTTATTTTATCTTAATGGAGTTCTTTCTCAATATCTGAAATTATACTTGTTGCTTTCTTTTAAAATATATTCAGCTTTTTTTTACACAAGTGTCTTTGGCTCACAGTGTAAATATCTATGTGCTTTATTACGTATAGCTAATACAATCCTTATAATAATATATTTATATACTATATTTAATATATTTAATCATATATATATATATTATATAATATATTTAATATATACAATTTAATATTTATATAAATATATTTAATATATACAATCTTCATTAATATCATATCATATCTAATCCCTTCTCACTCAATGGATGGCCTGCATTTTTCTCAATCTTGGATCCTCTACCAGAGGGTTGGGAGTTTGAAAGTCCTGTATGGTATCTTTATTTATTTTATTTGTATCCGACCTTTACTGTTTTTACAAATAACTCAAGGCAGCAAATATATCCAACACACTTCCTTCTGCCATTTTCCCCACAACTCCTCCTCTATGATGTAGGTTGGGCTGAGAGAGAGTGACTGGCCCAAGGTCACACAGCTGGATTTCAGGGCTAAGAGACTAGAACTCACAATGTCCTGCTTACTAGCCTGGTGTCCTAATCACTAAACCAAACGGGCTCTCTTAGTCGTTCCTAGCAGTGACCTCTTCTGGACAGAATGCTCTGATATTGTTCTTAAGATTGCTGGAGCCAGGGTCCCAGCCTCAAGTACTGTTCCATAACTGAGACCATTTTTGCCTTTACTTTCCACATCCATTCCAGTTCCTCCTTCAGGCCCTGGTATTTATCCATTTTCTCATACACCTTCTTCCTGATGTTGCTGTTACTTAGCACTGCTACATCTCTCACCTCTGCTATTTTCTAGTCCTTGTCTAATACCACGATGTCTGGGTGATTGGCCAGTACTTACCTTTAAATCTGAATCTGGAAGTCTTACATGATCCTAACTCTATTACTCTCCATGGCCTTCTGTAGAATCTCCTATATGGACTTGGGATAATTTAATTCAAATGTTCCTGTACACAATCTCATTTAGTTGGTTGTGCTACATTGAGTCATAATGGCACAGTGGTTAGAATGCAGTATTGCAGGCTAACTCTGCCCACAGCCTGGAATTCGATCCTGACCGGTTCAAGGTTGATTCAGCCTTCCATCCTTCTGAGGTCAGTAAATGAGGGCTCTGATTGTTGAGGGCAATACGTTGACATTTGTAAACTACTCAGAGAATGCTGTAAAGCACTATGGGGTGGTATATACAGTAAGTCTAAGTGCTATTGCTACTGCTATTCATTGTATGCTGTTCCTGTCTGCATCTTACACTTTGCCACTATGGGTTGGACTGTCTCTGAGGCTTCAGTTAGCATACCATCCGATGATATTTCTACAACAAGCTTTGGTAATCAGTCTCAAGGGTTGACTGTATGATCTTAAACCTCAGCTGCTACGCTTTGCAGTGGAATGGGTAGAAGTGACATTGCAGCTTCAGGGGTTGGCTGCACATCCAGTTATCCTTTCAGGTCCTCTTGAATCCAGAATATAATGTGTTGTTGGTATATTTCAAATTGTGAGAGCAACTTCCTCCTTACTATGTAGTGTTGGGTAACTAGTTGTTTTTTAGTTAGTGTGGGTGCCAGGTTTTCTGTCCATGCCAGGTTTTCTGTCCGTGCATAGTTCCCACATATATATCATATATCCCCTCTCATTAGTCTACTGTTGAAGTAGCATTCCATCAATTCTCCAACATCTGATGTGGACCTTATTAATCTGAAGGACATCCAATATGAATCTCCTAGTTCATGTCACTTTCATATCTGAGATAGGCAGGAGAAGCATTAAGGGGTCTTTGCTCAAGAGCTTCTACTGGAAAGGTAAGTACCAGCCGGGATTCAAACTCCAGTCTCCCATGTCGAAGAGTGGTGCTGTAACCACTACGTTATTCAAACACTTTGTATGCTATACAGATAGTCCTCTACTTACAACAATTCATTTAGTTTGAAGTCACAATGTCACTGAAAACAGTGAGTTATGACCATCTGTCTATGACTTATAACTGTTGCGGCATCCCCAAGGTCATGTGATCAAAATTTAGACACTTGACAACTGGCATGTATTTATGATAGTTGCAGTGTTCCAGGGTCAAGTGATCACCTTTTGTGACCTGACAAGCAAAGTTAATGGGGAAGTCAAATTGGCTTAGTAACCGTGTTACTAATTGAACAACTGCAATGTGTCACTTAACAACTGTGGCAGAAAAGTTGTAAAATGGGTCAAAATTCACTTAACAACCTACACTTTTGTAATCACAGTTATGCTACAATGAGCTGCTACCTAGAGAGATTTTGGTTGGTCTTTAAAATAAGACCTTATTTCATCAGTCCTTATTTCTGATCTGGTCCTTCCCTTGCTCACCTTACCTCATTGCTAGAAATGTGTAAAATGTGCCTCCCTTTTTATCCTACACCAATCAAATCTAAATCTGCAAAATCTGCAAAATAAAGCAGACTCCACATCACATTTGTCAGACTGATCACATGGCATATTCTGAAATTATACCATTCTCTATCAGCTCTTGTCTAACATGAGGTCAACATGAAAGGAAAAAAAGTCCTAGACAGAATGTAAATTGGAAAAGATGGTTTAGAGAAAAGTGATCATATAGATAAGCTAATCTGATATTTGTGTATTGTATGTATGTGAAATTATTATTTTTTTCATTTTCTTAACTGTGATTTTACTTTTTCTTTACTTTAGCCCTACAGTACATTTTCAACAGTACTATCGTCTCTATCTCTGCATCTGTCTGTCTGTCTGTCTGTCTATCATCTATTACATGCACATGCACAAACACAGACACACACATTCTTGTGATAAGTAGGTATTTATTGGTTTTTCTGCTTATGTCTACCAGATAACACAGGAACACCTATCCTAATATCATCAGGAAATCTTAAAAGTATACATGAGTTGTAAAGAAGGCAATCATATATATTTAGTTATTCTTGCCAAGAAGATTATGTGAATAGGTCAATGTAATTATCAGGAGTTGAAAATGTTGCATTTCTATGACAAGTCAAAGGTATGAGAGAGGACAGGGAAGAGATGACACTAGGCATATTGCTATTTTGTTAACAATAACCTCACTATGATTCTTATTATCAAAGTAGTTGCAAACAAACCCACAAATGAGAAAGCATTACATAGAACTATTTGCATGTATAAATCCAGTGTGTTATTCCTTTTTTAATCAATTGCTTTAGTCTGTGCTGTTTAAATGGCTAGCAGATTGCCATTTTAATTAATTCAGTCTTGTAAAATTGAAGTTAAATGTTCAAATTAGCTCGTTGTGGGAATCCATTCTTCCTCTCATTTAAGGCCAAACTGCATATTTCAGTCTGTTGAAATGAGCTGACTTATTAGGTAATAAAGCATGTAAAAGGTAATGTGACATTCATTTGACAACTAAGCAAGAGAACAAGATCATATCAGGGAGATGAAATCAGAAAGTATATTGTGGCCAGGACTTCTTTTGTTACTGTGACTTGTTCCTTCCTTCTGCCTTTTAAGTCTTCTCTTGACTTAATGGGTTCTTAACTCTGATACCTGATATCTTGTCTTGCCATTAATCATTCTGAAATTAACAGCTAGTACCTCTGAGTGAGATCTTGACTTAAATTTCATCCAATGAATCAAAGCCTGGGAAATAAAAGGAAGTATCATTTGAAATAAAAACTCTTTTTAAAAAAGTTTTCACCATGTCATAGAGTTCACATTTAATAAACAAAACAAAATAAATTGTTATTCTAGGGCCATGCAATGTTTGTGAAACAAGTGTTGTTTTGGCTAGGGTATGATTATTAGATAGTAAAGATGATCAGTAATAAAATTCTGATCTTTTTTCATGTTGACATTTTCTGAAAGATCTGAGTTTTCTCTTTATAAAGCTGAAATGTAGGGGGGGGGAAATGTTGATTAAAAAAACCAAATTTGAATGAGAAGTAGAGACTATATAGAATAGCGGTATTGTACATTTATGATGATCAGCTGAACAAGGCAGTGATTTATTAGATCACCTATCTTATTTTAGGATAAGATTTTTCTTTAGTCAAAGCACTTCAGAAGGGCATCCTATATACCATTAAATATATGTCACTCATTCTTGAGATGACAGTTTAAGAATTTTGGATGCCCATTCCTTAATGTCACTTGAAAAGCAGAATTTCCATATCTGTAATATGGATGAACAATAAATCAGTCAGGTTTATTATTTTTAGGCTATCAGTAAACTGAGGATTTCAGCTGTCTTGTTGTCAAATAACCCCAAGGAAACTTGCAATCTCCTTTCCTAGATTTGATTATTTGGATGAATAGGAAAACAAACAAACACCAAGATAAAATACAGGCAAAATGGAGGTGCTATTAGAAACCTGGCTAGAGAATTGGAGTTCAATTTCTTGTGCCACTAATGGTATTTCCCTTGGAAGATCAAATTGGATACATGGGGTACACGTTGAATCTACATTACCTGTGGGAATTCAAAGGTATATTGGGTATATTTTCCACAACTATATTTCATATGTGTTGGTTCCATCTTGTCTACATTGCTGCAATGTGCTTTATTGTAGATTTGCTCCTGAAAAGTGTCCCAATTCTTTAATGGATGCAAAATGTAGCTTCTACGGTAATATTAACATGCCGTTGATTTCCCTTTATATCACTTCAATACTGAAAGATTTTCAGTAGTCACATATTTTTTTCCAGGCTTAAATTTAGGCTGTTGATCTTAGCTATAAAGCTTAAACGGCTCAAAACATAACTTTGATAGACCATCTGTCTTGCTATGACTCTGTTTCATTTTTCAAATCTGCAAAAGAGATTTATTTGCTTTAATTCAGAGAGGCCTATTTATCAGATGCATATAATAGCGCTTTCCCCAACCTGTGAAATGCACCGCCTTCAAACGTAAGGTTGGTCCTTTGTGTGTGTGTTTTTTAAAGATGGACACATGAATAGATAAATCACAAACCTTTTAGGACCACAACTTTGTCCCTTATCTTTTCCGCTATCACTCAGGTTTCTGTTCTTCATTTTGTTGTACTACTTTTCCCATACATCTTTGTTTTCACTGGAACATTGTCTCTCGGAATGATAATCTTTTTTTTACTAAACCTGCATGTTTGACAAGCTGCAAATGAAACAAGATAAGGGACATTATTCCCATTTCTCAACTACCAACTTGGAGTCATGAGCACTATGATCTGTGAGCCTGAAATCTCAGAGGCTTATATGGTAGTCATATTTAGGGAACAAATATTATTCATTGATGGCTGAAACAGAAAGATGGTCTCCCAAGCATTACAACACAACGGTTTCAGCCTTCTTCTCTTTCATTGCATAAACAGTGGCAATATAACCACTGCTATATTATTTCTTCTGGTCACTCTTCATAGCATTTCCCTGTAGTCCACAACCCAAAGCAGGCATCTCCAACCTTTGACCTGAAGTCCACATGCATTCCTAGACAGCTAGTAACCCATCCCCACAAGTTTGTAAACTTTTAACATTGTTATGTGATTTATCTATATTAACTATATTAAATATTTTATATGTGGCCCAAGGCAATTCCTCTTGACTCATTGTGAAGCCAAAAGATTGGATATCCATGACCTAAGGAGCAGATCATCATTGCCTTAAAAAAAAGTTTTTATTAGTTTATAATATAGCATACAAAGAAAATACAAAAATAAGTAGTAGGGAAAATAGGGAAGGGAAAAGAGGGAAAGAAAAAGGGGAAAAAGAAGAAAAAGAGGCATTGACTTCTGACTTCCTTTAGTACAGTAGAATAAGGTATTAACATCAAACCTCAACTTTTTTTACTTTTAGGTAATAGTATAAACTAGCCATTTCTATAACAACAAATCTATAGCATTGGTAAAACCCAGAATCAAAGTTTCTTTTTTTTCCACCTTAAGCACAAAGTCCAGAAGTGGTTTCCAAGTAGAAATAAACGTATGTGTGTTTTTTTCTTTGATCAAAACAGTCAATTTAGCCATCTCTGCTAACTCCATCATTTTTTTGCAGCCATTCATCCATTCTGGGAATTAAAGTGACCTTCCATTTCTGTGTATAGTCTTGCTGCCGTCAACATATATAACATCAAAGTTCTGATTTTTCCCCCAGTTCTTTTTCCATTAAACCCAAAAGAAAAGTCTCTGGTTTTCTCCTTATATTCACTTTAAGAACTTTCTGTATTAAGATATGTATCCTGTGCCAATATTTTTTTGCTTTATCACATGTCCACCATAAATGATAAAAAGTCCCTTCTTTACCTTTTTTAAAATATAAATAAACAATCCTTAAATTCCCCAAATATTCCAGGGCAGTAGGCATGCAAAACCACATCTTCAGTACCATAAAATCAAGGCAAAAACCAAACAACCCTGCAAATTATTATTGCAATGTATTTACCATATCCATTTTTTCTTGACCTGAGATAGCATATGTTAAAATATACCTGTCCTTATGAACACTTGTTTGTATTTGTGCTTTGGAAGGAATAATGGACTGGCATTCCATCTTCGGATTTCTAACAGCTTAAAAGGTCAGTGCTCCCAATGACTGACTCCATTATTCTGTTCAATCATTCAATCTACTCTATCTCAATAGAGATAGAGGTTCTGTGTTCTGAAAAATGGAAGGATCAACTGTGTGAAGGATAAGAAGCATTACAGAATAAAAGTCCTATGCTCGCTGAAAAGGCAAATGAAGCAAGGGGAATATGATGAGAAGGCATTTTAAAATTAAAATATTAGCTCATAGAATTGAGTTCCTAAAGAATTTGAGATGCCTTCTCCAAGAGGTTCCTGAGCTTTTATAAAATACCATGTTGAAATCTAGCAGTTCATTTTTCCTTCAGTGCTCCTGTAACCATCTGAGTGAACCAGCTCATTAAAGGAGAATGAGGTTGTTTTTGTAACACAAACTAATTTACTTGAGTTTGCAGAGTTTAGCTTAAATAAGCAGCAAAGTTCATGCAGGGAAAAATATTCTGAACAGGAAATTGAAATACAGGCAGTTGCTAATTTTATTAAAAAAATAGTTTATGGAACTTTTTGAAGAGGATAGAATGTCAAATAGGGAAGTAAAAAAATCACAACCAAATAATTTCTATGATGTGGAATCAGTATTAAAAAGCTTCACGTAGTTTATGCAGTCCTCTACATGATTATGTAAAATTGCCACTGTTTATAGGGCCTATTTTTAATAGGTTCTAAAATTTTAGAAATGGGCCTCAAAGGAATGCAGTTTTAATTTGGCAGAACATTAAATTATTATGGAAACAAATTACGATAACAGTGCTTGAAATCAGTTATCGTTAGAAAAAAGTCATCAACCAAATAAGGCATGAGTAGAGTAATACCACCACAGTGCTACAATATGTTCTATGGATCCTTACAGGAATGCAGTTTTATTACTATCACTGTCCGAATTATTATTTAATACTAATGTAACCAAGGATACTGTCATTCAATACACACACACACACACACACACACACACATATATATATATACACACACACATACACATATACATATATATGTGTGTGTGTATGTATGTATGTATATATATATATATACACACACACACACATACACATATATATATATATACATATGAATAAATGGAGAGAGTAGTTACTGAATCAAGAGACAATATAAATTATGGAGAGAAGTTATGTTTGACACATTTTAATAGCTTGTTAGTCATGGTATAATTTACACCATCAACATATAGATTAAAGAGCTATGCTGGCACAGTGGTTAGAATGCAGCACTGCAAGGCTAACTCACTGCTCACTCCAGGACTTCAATTCTGAGCAGCTCAAGGTTGACTCAGCCTTCAAAGTCAGTAAAATGAGGACCCAGATTGTTGGGGGCAATATGCTGATTCTATAAACCACTTAGAGAGCGCTGTAAAGCACTGTGAACCTGTACATACATCTAAGTGCTATTGCTAAAGACTATCTATCACTTTTATTCATTTCTTTATGTTTATATGATGCTGTGCAATGGCTTGAACTCTCTGGCTCAAAAAAATGAGATCCTGATGCTGATGCTGACAACAATAGTCCGAAAGACAGAACAATATGGAGTTCAGACAGAATAAGGAAGGGGTTTCCAGTATATAGAAGAAGTTAAAAAGAGTCTCTTCCTATGGTGGGAATAGCAATAAAAATAGCACTTTAACATTACAGCTCTCGCTAAATGTTTTACAGAGTCAGGGTCCAACCTGACTTTTACCAATCTCGGAAGGATGAAAGACTGAGTCAACCTTGAGGCAGTGAGATTCAAACTGCCAAATTGCTGACAGCTGGCAGTCAGCAGACGTAGCCTGCAGTGCTGCATTCTAACCACTATGCCACCACTGCTCTATATCAGAATACCAGAAACTTGGAGGCTTCCTATCATGACATGAAAATTTACAACATATTTGTGTACACAAACACACACACACACACACACACACACACACAAACACTTTAAGGCGGAAGTACATTTGGCCCATACTACATAGCATGGAGACTATACTTTTTGTCATTCATGATGGACTTGTAAAAGTGGTAAGAAATATTGGGATCAGATACGTTTGTTTTTCCAGAAGATGCTTAAAGTCGATGCATAGTTGAAATGAGAAGCTTTTCTTTTAGGTTTGATGAATAAACAGACTGAAAGAAAATATGGACTTTGCTTTTATATTTAATAACTGCTGCAAGGCACCTGTATGCATAAAGGTGGAAACATGTACAAATTGCCATCATGAAGAATTGGTGGTGAACTTAACAAAAATGGTTGAGAGGGCAAAACTAACTGCTTTGATCAAAGATAAAAATTTGACTACTTTTCTTTCTATATGGAAAACACTTTTGTTTTGAACTTTTTGCTTGATAAAGATAAACATGAAGTTTTGATTCTGGGATTTGATGATTGCATTTGTTATCACTATAAAAATATTGCATATTGCTGGAATTTAATAAATGTATGTGTCCAACTAAAAGAAAAACCAAACAAAAATGCATTAAAATAATCTATTTTGGATGCTGACATGATCCACTGGCTATGGGAGATAATAAATATCATATATGCCTCAGATAAAGGTACTAAATCAACTAAGGAGTTTTAATGTCGTACTGCAAAAAAGATGTGAGATCACATATATAATTGGAAAAATGCTAAATGTATTTATATCCCATGTTGTTATAACGTAATGTGGACTAATGTATATAAATTGGAATATCACAATATAAATTGGAATATTATACTGTGCTATAAAAGGAGATCAATAGAGTTATAGTCCTTTGATGTGGAAAACCCAAGTCAAATAAAATTAACATTACTCATGTACGTGTATTCAGATTGAAAATCATAAGATGAAATTGAGATGAAGTTATAATTCAAAACAAACTATGTATTTTTTACACTATACGGAATAAATAATAGTCTTCAAAGAGGTTGTACATTTGCTGGATTAAGATGGGTGAAATTAAATGAAATTTAATTTGTTCTGCACCTGAAAGTAAATAGTGCAGCTTTCAGAGCCATACGAGCAAAATTTGTCTTGATGTAATACCACAAGCTTATCAGGAACAGATAATCAATACCATATAAAAAAATGGAACCATTAACATAACTTCTAGATGAGGAAAAGCCATTGATGTCAATGAGGAAATAAATACAGGCCAGTAAATGAACTGCACAGTCCTTGGTGCTTTCTGAGCGTAGTGGTTTTCTTGCCAAACTTTCATTACCAAACTAGATAACATCATCAGTGCTAGCAAATGTCTGCAAGAAAACTCCATCAGAGAGCATCAGGGACCCCACAGTTCAACCCTGAGTTACAAATATTCTCTTGTATCAGTAAGTGAACTTTGATCAAGGTCAGGTATCAAAGGGGCTCCTGAGATTGTTCTGTTGGAACATTCAAATGTACACGCTTCTGATTTCAGTCAGAAATCAAGTGGCACTCAGCATGAATAGAAGTATAGAGAAAGAAAAAGAATAAGATGTTTTTTTGTTCATTTAATTAACCACCACAATAAATAAAAACACAATACCATAATATTTTTTCTAAACCCCTTTTTCCTACCTATGCTTTAGGTTCTCTCTCAGTTGTCCTTCTCTATTTAAGAGAAAGGTGTAAAGTAAGAGTTTCAAAAATGAACTCTAATCGGAAGATCTGGTGATCTCCTGCAAAGAACTTATCTTCCAAACATGTTGTTGAATTCAAAATGCTGAAGCTTTGATATGCAAGCAAAACATTCAAGTGCTGTAAAAAACAATCAGTGGAACCAAAGCCAGAAATATATTCTTTTCTAAGACCCTGGCTGACTTTGTAAATAATACTTTATGTTGCTACATTAAAATACAATCTACAGAATCATCATGTGGATTTTGCTATGTACTTAACACTTACATGTGTGTTGAAACAGAATTCAGAATCAAGAAACAGTGGTTAAACGGAATGGCTTTGGAATGGTCATTTTTATTTATTTATTTATTTATTTTAAAAATGTACGACTGCCCATTGCAAATTCATATTTAAATCTGTGTGGGCCACCCAGCAGTGCAGTTATAGTGCAACAGTTTTATGCAATATAAACTGTATTTTATATAAACAGTGAGATCCAAAGTGCATCTTCCACACCAGGGTTGTCAAACTCGCATCGTCACAACATCATCACGTGATATATCATGATTTTTTCCCCCTTTGCTAAACCGGGTGTGGGCATGGCCAGTACGTGATGCACCTAGCTCGTGGGCCACGAGTTCT
>JANHFL010003044.1:51039-68742 GCA_032468155.1 Oxyrhabdium leporinum
AGAGAGAGAGAGAGAGAGAGAAAATAAGAATAAGAATAAGAATAAGAATAAATTCTGTGTTTCCTGCACGTAAGTAAGAGTGCATTTCCAGGCCTAGTTTAATGCTCTGATAACTGAAAGATTCAGCTTCCTGTTTAGGGTTGAGATCATTGCTTTCATATCTTTGAATGATTTCTTTTCTTTGGGTTTTAAAGACTAATTTAGAGCAGAAGAAAAAATAAATATTTTTCAGATTGAAGAAGCCTATCCATTTCTGAAAAGGATGGCTGAAGTGCTCTCGTTGCTACTTCAAGTCTTCTTAAAGAGGATTTCGAAAGCCAGGAAGTTGTTCTGGTGCCATTTATATTTTGCTTAAATATACCTTTCCAGAATCATATCATTTTGCATTGCATTTCTTTCTGACCCAATCTGGAATAGACTAGGATATAAAATAACCCTTTTGAGAGGTCATTTAGAAGTCTGTTCAGATTAAGATCAATTTCTAGTCTCCCCTCACTCAATTCATTTTTTTTCTTTCAAAGAGCATCAAAGTATCTAACAGATATTTATAAGTGTAAGAAGATGCTTACACTGTAATTTTCACTTTACTTTCTGCACAGACTTAGGGATTTTATCTTACCATATCTAATTTCCAGAAGCACCACTGCATTATCAGCATATCACTCTTCCACTTACAATTTCAGAGAAATGTGTGATAGTATATCCATCCATTGACTGGAGAGGAGAGGAGAGGGGAGGGGGGAGGAGGGGGGAGGAGGAAAGGACAGGGAAATAATGAGGAGAAGAAACAAGAGAATCCTCCTCTGGGTCAAGCAAACAAGATGATCTCCTGATGAGATGTGAGATAGCAGTATTCCAAGATTTGAATCACTGCCATGAAGAGGGGTTCAACTTATTTTCCAAAACATCAGAAGGCAAGGGCAAGAAACAATGGATGGAAACTAATCAAGGAAAGGAGCAACCTGGAATTAAGGAGTCATTTCCTAACAGGGAGGACAATCAACCAGTGGAACAGCTTTCCTTCAGAAGTTGTGGGTGCTCCATAAATGGAGGATTTTAAGAAGAGATCGGACAGCCACCTGTCTGAAATGGCATAGGGTCTCTTGCTTGAGCAGGAGGTTGGTCTAGAAGACCTCCAAGGTTCCTTCCAACTCGGATATTCTATGTTCTATTATATTTGGCTTTTTTAAATAATAAAGCAACACTTTGATTTGTACCCAGAACCAAACTGGTGCACTGGCAATATTGTTGTGGCATTGCTAGGATAGCTTGGACTCACCAGCATGTGGATTGCTATTCTATTAAACTTTAAATTAGTCTGCAAGGGATAAATTAAAGTTCGCTGCAGTAATCCAAATTTGAAATAATAAGAGCATGAGTAGTTGTTGCTAAGTTTTTCTAATTTAAAAGCATGTAACTAGTATACCAGTTGAAGCTGAGCAAAGAATACTTGGCCATGATTCCATCCACTTCTCTAACAGGAGCTATGAGTGGAAGAAGACTCTGAAATTGTGCCCTTGATCATTTCATGGGATTATGACTGTCTACAGAGTTATGGTAGATACCGCTAATAAACCCAAGGCTTTTTTGTATAAGCAGACAGTCTCTTTTTCTGAGGTTCTCAATTGTAGTCAGTTTCATTCCTTTTCAAATTCTTACATCTTCCAGACCCTAAGTTGGAAAATCTACTACATCTTCTGCCTGTCCTAGGTGGAATGATAGAGTGAATATCATCAGCCTATTGATGACCAAATATCTTTTAATTCTTTTAAATTAAAATAATATCCTAAAAGTAACACAAATACTTTTAAGTTAAATGATATGAAGGAGAACATCAGACTGTGTATCTCACAAAAGCATAAGGGATACTTCTCCAGGGTACGTCCAAACCTAGGCCTGTTCTTATGTCCATTTGTATTTTTTTTTTACTGCATAGCTGCCAATCTGGCATCATTTCTTCCATTTCATCTTTGAAGTTCCTCCAATTTCCTCCATTTGATTCCAGTTATCTAGTTTTATCTGTAGTTGATTACCTGTCTGGTTTTCTTGCCTCTAACCATCTGCCTCATAACCTTGTGTTTCCTTTTACTTGGGAAGAATTGTTTCCCATTCTAAACATATAACCAAAAAGATTCAATTTAATTTTCTTGACTTCAGCTCTGATATATGACTATCCTGTATCCTAATTTCACCTTTTCAGTCTTTTTATTCTGTACAGACTTGATTTAAGAATCTAATATAGCACTTTCTTCCAGCAAATGTCAAGTACTATGGGAAGATACAGGTAGCTAGGGGTTAGAAATATATATCATAATAGATTACAGCAATTCTTCATTCCTTTTTGATTCCCGTGTTTTCTAGACCACTAAAATATCATAAAAAGACTTTAAGAAAATGTGATAAATGCTTTAAACGCTTATGGCTCAACCATTTTCCCCCTTCTTGTTCTTATTCCATTTGAGAGAATATACTTAGAACTTTCTTTTTAATAGAGAAAGTAATTATTGAGACATTTTTATGGATTCCAGATGCATTAATCTTTGCCCCTTTTATCCTATTGATCAGCAGACATATTAAGAATAGAGACCACAAGAAGACATTCCCACTTAGTCTCTGCTTTACTTTCCTTTGATTGGAAGGCTGATACTCTTAGATATACTTCATGCAAATAGGACCTTGATTGAATGGAAAATAGTGGATGTAAAAAAACTTCCCGATATTAAAAAAACTTGCAGATATTAATGCTGCATATGAAGTTACCAAAGGCAAAAATAAGATAATTAGTGTTGCCCCATGTTCATGTTGTCTGCATGTGTGAATATAAATTGTGGGGTCATTGGTGCTCTCTGAGCTTGGTAGTTTTCTTGGAGACATTTCATTACCAAACTAGGTAACATCATCAGTACTAGAGGGGAATGGAGTTTGCTCTTATTGCATATGAATTGTAAAAAGACAGTGTTACATAAAATAATGTGATTCCAAAGGCAACTCAAAGGAACACCCATTGATTGCTGCTCCTTTGCTTTCAGGAATCTTAAGCACCAAGAGGAACTAGATAAGAGAGAATCCCTTTTCTTTCAGAATACTGAGATTTGTATACCAGTCCAAGACTGAGGAGTTCCCAGAGAATTTTCCAAGAAGAATTTGATTGAAATAGTATATTTTTTTCTCTGGAGGATTTGGGAAATCTTGGAGTCAGGAGGTTTGAGGAACTCAGACTTGGGCTGAGGGAGCTGGCAATAAATTCTTTGTATACATTTAAAAAGAATGTGCACACATCTTCAGGCGTTTGTGAGTGTCTCCCTGTTTTGCATAACTGTGCCAACAAGCATACATTTTCATCTCAAGGGATAACTTTTTGCAAGAAATATTGGTGATGTTTATTTACGCATTTAATTTAACCATATTTCCAGTGGTGGATTCAAATAATTTAACAACCAGTTTGCCCAGGGTCAGGTTGGCTGTTGTGGAAGGCATAGCCCACCTCTTTCCTTCAGCTTGGACGCACATGTAGGATGACCTTCTTGCGATGGCCAAACTGAACCTGTGTGAATCGGTTGTTAAATTACACACACACACATACACACCTCTATCAAAGTGAATCCTGGACGCTGTGCTGCGCTGCAGTGTAGAAACGGGCAACGGAGCAGCCAGCATGAGGGAAGGAGGAGGGAAAACAGCCTTCTCCTTCCCTCATGCCGGCAGCTCCATTGCCTGTTTCTCCATTGCAGCACAACGCAGTCCCCAGGATCCACTTTGATTGGGGGGGGGATTTAAAAACCGGTTCATCGGAACTGGTACAAACCAACTGAATACCACCACTGCATATCTCCCAATCCTCCCTTTTCAAAACCAGATCTTTGGAGTGATCTTGGTGCTCTTGAACTATTTGTTGAGTCCTGATTTCCACTGAAAATGGAAGGATTCTTGAAACTAACAGAGCTGGTAAAACAGGAAGGCATCATCATTCGAACACTGAGCCACAATAATAGAACAGAACTGATGCTGCAGTGGAAATTGCCATCTCCTATTTTTTTTTAAAAAAAATGGATGCTGCTCCTGAGTTACTGCAGATAAGAAATATTTTTCCTCTTAAAAGAAAATCTATAATTATAACTAAGGAAATAGAATAATACTCATATCATTATCTACTCCTCATTGCTTCCTCAAGCCAGTGTCTGTCAGCTATTGACAACTGTTAGCATACCAATTATATAGTGATCATTAGCTAAGAGTCCTAAATCTCATTTGTCATTACTTTCCTCCATTGCTCAGTAATAGAGCCATCTATTCTAATAGCTTCCCCAAGGTGCTGTACAGTTTGTTATTATCTATTTAGCTTAAGGTTGAATATATATATTCAACCTTTAAATATATATAAAAAAATATGAATTCCAGAAGGTAATATTTAACACTGACATAAAAGCATTTAATCAATAAAGGGTGGATGGGTGGGAAATACTCTTTACCAAAGTGTACCTCACCTGGCTAAATTATTAGCAGCAGGTAGCCTGAATTTATTATTGTTCTGATCAAGTCCTGCTGAAATTACAAGAAACACACTGTGGTAATGTGGTTTTTGGTGGAACCTGGAATGAATCAGTATCAGGGACCTTGGAGGTCTTTTAGTCCAGCCCCCTGCTCAAGCAGGAAATCATATACCATTTCAGACAAGTGACTGTCCAGCCTCTTCTTCAAAAACCTCCAGTGATAAAGCACCCACAATGTCTGGAGACAAGCTGTTCCATTGGTTAATTGTCCTCACTGTTAGGAAGTTTCTCCTCAATTCCAGGTTGCTTTTCTCCTTGATTAGTTTCCATCCATTTTTTTCTTGTCCTGCTCTCTGGTGCTTTGGAAAATAAATTGAACCCCTCTTCTTTGTGGCAGCTTCTCAAATACTGGAATACTGCTATCATGTTCCCGCTATTTCTTCTTTACTATAGACCCAAATTCTCCAACTGTTCTTCATATGTTTTAGCCTCTAGGCCTTTAATCATCTTATGAATGAAATAGAATTAAATGAAATTTCATTAAAGTTTCAGAATTAAATAAAATAGAATTAAATAAAATAGCACCAAGAGGCAAAATACAAAGCAATGGTTGGAAACTAACCAAGGAGAGAAGCAACCTACAGTAGAACTAAGGAGAAATTTCCTAACGGTGAGAGCAATTAAACAGTGGAACAATTTGTCTTCAGAAGCTGTGGCAGCTCCATCACTGAAGGCTTTCAAAAAGAGACTGGGCAACCATTTGTCTGAAATAATATAGGGACTTCTGTTCAAGCAGGGGGTTTAGACTAGCAGACCTCCGAGGTTCCTTCCAATTCTATTATTTTATGTTTTATGAATTTCCATTTTAGAATTCAAGTCTTCTGAACGCTGTTGCTTTATTTACAGCTGCATGCCAAGCTACACTGGAAGAAACTGTGAAGAAGTAATTGACTACTGCAGGTTGCTCAGCATCAGCTGTCTGAATGAAGGATTGTGTCTCAATATAATTGGAGGATTCCGTGTAAGTAATTTAATATGGTAAATAGATTCCGGAGTTTGAAAAATAGGAAAACTTCAACCACAATCTGAGAAATGTATTATCTGTTGGAGAATCTAAAAACAACAACACATTTATGTATTTGTTCTATATACACTTCACTCAGTAACACAAGAAACATTCACTCAGGTAATATGGATTTTTACTTGGTTATCTGCTAGGATAATTAGATATCAGTTTTACCCTTGAAAGAATATGTGGCTAATCTTTGGAGCCATGCACCCCACTATGATAAAACTTTGATAATATAATATTAATTCTACATAAAGGGGGAAAAAACCCCTTTGTAGACAGATCTTTTAAACCAAAATTTAGTTGGCAACTTAATCAAGCACTTAATCCAACAAACTGTAGGGAATAAATTGTATTTCATATTTCATGACCACACTTCAGTAAAGGATTGAATCCCGTTGCTTTCCATTTCTGTCTGGAATGCATGGGGATTAAAAATAAGTGAGAGAAAGAAATAATAGTGGGGATAGCTCTTGAAAGAGTAAAATTGATTCCTTGTGAATTTGACCTGTGCCCTGCATAGGACTAAGTCCTATTCAAATGAAGTGGAGGAAACAAGTGGACATTTATCTTCCTTAAATGCATCTGCTGTGCTTGGAGTTTTCTGTAGGTTTTGTCAGGTCTTACAAACATGAGTGTAACAGATAGCCCTCTTGTTGCTTAAAAAAACTTGTTCAGCAGTCATGAGTGAAAAATAACTCTGGGTACCACAAGGAGTCGGAAATGTATTCCTTCACCTTTCAGTACCAGATCAGGCAATTCTTCAGCCCTGGCTGAGGACAAAATTCACTCCCTTATCGTGCTTGTGGCCTATTACCTAGGCTGTTTAAGAGTTTAGCACTTTTCAGAAGAAATAGCATGACTGACAGGTGCAGAGAAGGGATTACATGAAGCAAGAAATCAGGGGAGATTCTCTCCTAACCACCTACCATCCTTTTAGTCCAATCCTGCCTCACTACAAATTAAAGGGAGTGATCAGTGGTTGTTTTTCAGACTGGAATGAGATGCTTGGTAAGATGGGAAACCAGGCCAGTGAAATGGCCTAAATGTCTTACATTAAATCACTGAGGACAGCATCATTTGCCAGCTTTATTGCTGTGAAAGAAAAAGATTATTGGAAGACGCATAGCTGGCATAATTTTCTTCAGATTCAAGGAAAAGTCTATTTCCCCCCACCCCCCTAATTTGCAAGAAAAAAAACTTGATTAGACCAGAACCTTACATGAATTGGTATATGGATGTGTCAAATTGTGGAAGGCCAAACATCTTGTCATTCCTTTAAAGCTGCATGGATGTCCCTAAATGCCTCTGTCAAAAGGAGCGGGAAACAATTTGAGAGACATCTGTAAAAGCCTTAGCTCATGATATATATTCTTCCTAATGTCACAGGGCAAAAGGGTAGGCTAATGTTCCTTGACGGCTCTCATCTTAAGAGAGCATATCTTCATCTTTCTGTAAGTAATCTTCAAATTGCACAGCCGAGGGGCAAATATAAAATGTCTAAAGAGAGAGAGAAAAAATTTTAAAAAATGAGAAATTAAAATGTGATACGGCAAATGGTAAATAGCCTATTAAATTGAACTGCTAAAATGGAAATCTATTCATCAAGTCATCTTCAGACGTTCCATGTAGAGCTAATACGGAACCACATAAGGCATCCTGCCTCTTGTAATAATCAACAAATTGCCATCCTTTTTTGGCTGTTATTAGCAAGAATGTTTTTGAGAAGGATTTGAGAGGATTTTAAAAGATACTGCTGGCTACTGCTTAGAAAACGAAATTAAATCTCAGTTGAGAAACCAACGGAAAACAAATCCTTACACTATCTAATAAACAGACCCTAACCCTGAAAGATCTACCAATTTTACAAAATCCTGCTGCATTAACGTTTACGAGTTAATATTGATTTACCAATTGTTATTACAATACCCAGTACTGATGAACTTCAGTATGTTTCTCAACAGCTGTAAAACTGTAAATACCATTGTCCTTTGAAGTTAATCTTGACAGATCATCTTTGCTTAAAGCTTAATCGTATTTTATTTTCTTTTATCGCTAAAGTAAATTGTACAGTACCCAATATGCTTCTTGTCTAGTAGGGGGCTATTTGGTGGAAATGTCATGTTACAAAACTGAAAAACAATTCAGTTGTGGTACCTTGACTCTGGAAGAGAATCTCAAGGGAAGTCTTTATGGATGCCTTTAAAACAGGCCCTGGGAGAGTTTACTTTAAATACATTTTTATAATTCTTTTATTCTTATTCATTTGATTCCTAAAAAGGTTTTCTTGCCCGTAATGTATCATTTCATTTATAATCTGCCTACAGTATGATTTATGAAGAAAGAAGGTGTAAAAATGCTGAAATTAATAGCATACTGTATCTGGGTGCAATAATGCCCAAAGGACTCCTTTTCTACAAAATGCCTTCAAGATGAACTTATCTTAAGAGGTTAAAACACAGAACTGTCCTCCTTGAATTCTTCCCATGCCTTTCAAATTTATTTTAAAATGTTACTGTTTTCCAAAAAAGCTTATAAATATTTATACCAAGGGAAAAAAAATAATAATAAATCACAGCAAAAAAATGTATAAGGGCAAGCAAATTGCAAATTCTTTTAAAACAGCTTGACAAAAATGGGATGTTTTCATAAATTTTGAATCTTCCCTGGAAGATATATCTAGCTGGCCTTGTCCAAGCATATATATCCTTCCACCATTCTATGTCACTGTAGCCAGTATATTGGATAAAAACTGACCGAAAAGCCAAATTATTTGATCTTATAAAGACTGAAAGGTGCCATTGTTCTGGGACCATGTTATGTCCCAAGTATATTTTAATATTGAGTAAAAGACTTATGCACAAGGAAATTGATAAGGCTTCTTCACCTCAACCATACAGAGAGCTATAAATGTTTTCTTCTGGTTAAAAACCTAAAAGCAGGCCAATTTGTTAGCAAATTGCCAAGGAAAAAAATAACATTGCCCACTGTTGTCTAAGGGTTGGATCAAGGCAACTGGACCAAGCTTTGTAAATCTGAGTTGTTTTGTTGCTCATCCAAGCAATTTCATCAGTCAGAGCAAAATTAGTTAGACAGAGAGTCAGAGAGTTGTTGGAATATACCAACTCTTGCCACATCAACTTTAAGGCTTTCTTCCCAAAAGGGCTTGCAATATGTCAATGAAGACTCAATCATCCGAGCAAAGGTATCTAAAGGTTAAATCATAGCAACTGGACCAAACTTTGTAAATCTGAGATGTTTTATTGCTCATCCAAACAATTTCATCAGTCAGTGCAAATTTATAAAGCTTGGTCCAGTTGCCATGATTCAACCTTTAGATGGCTTTGGCCTGGATGATTGAATCTTCACTGACATATTCCCCATTGTTTTTTTCAGTGGCAAAACAATTAAGCTAAATGTGTAAACATTATTTTAGAAGTTAAGTCACCAATACACACTTAATGAAATATTATATACAATGATCTCCAAAAGTCTTTTGTGCCAGGTTAATCAAAAATTGTTTTCCAGGTTCTTAAATCCCAAGAAAATAATGAATGTATTCAGCATATTACTTAGCACACTCAGGTTGTTAGAATGATACCATTAGTATGAAGACTTTTCTAGACAGTAAGATGGAAGAAGAAAACTACCTGCATCTCTTAGTTGTCTGTAAGTTTTACATTATTGCTTTTATGTATACAAAACAAACAATAGGTTCTGTTTTTAAAGTGTCTCTACACCCCCTTTGACTGTCATGTGCCCCCCCACAGTACAAACAATATGTATTGATGCTGCTGTATTTGTTTGAACTTGCTGCTCAAAGTCACTTCCGTATTCATTCGCTAGTAGTAATTAGTCTGTTTTCTGTAACGAAAGGCAAGTAACACACTCCCTGTAGGAATTGCCGAGAAAGGTAACATTTTAGAGTTGATTGTGCAGTTTACAGAATCTATTGCATGCTATATGGTTTGGGATTTCAAAGTCATCAAAAAATGCTGCTGAAATCCAAAGATCTGAGACCTTCGATGTTTTTGCAAGTTTTAAATATGAAAAAGGATAAGCAGCTGACAAAAAATTGATCCAACACCCTTGCTTAATCTTTCCAATATGTCCACTGGAATAAACAGAGTCATCTGGAGTAGGTGGGTATATTAAACGGGGAGGGAGGGAGGGAGAAAGGGAGACAGATAGACAGACAGAGAAACAGAGAGACAGAGACAGACACACAGACAGACGGATAGGCAGACAGACAGACAGAGAGAGAGAGAGAGAGAGAGAAACACAGAGACAGAGAAACTCATTGCTAGAGCCTAAAATAAATAACATGTCATTTTCAAAATATGTCCTATATTACTACTTGAATTTGTTTCCAGAAAATGGTTAGCCTACTACAGGGCTGATATGGAAATATTATTCCCTTTTCCATTCCAGGATAATGAATGTTCTTATTCAACAAGTGAGAGCATCTAGCTGCTCTTGTCTGAGCATAAAACATGAGCAGATTAGTCCTCTTTAGCACATGGATAAGTGTCTCCCAGAGAATAGCAGGACAATAGACTAAACTGGAGAGTCAAAAGAAAGCACTGAGAAAGGTTTTTGGGGATTCTTTCAAGAATATTGCAAGATTATGTCCAAGTATGACAGGAGTCAAGCCTGCCCAACCTGAAGATTATGTCTGTTTGTACTGTTTGTGCAACTTTCAGGATTGTGAGGTTGTTGAAGGGAGTGAGGTTTGCTCTTATTTTTATATACTTGTGACTTGCCCTGTCAGTGTTGGAGGAGTGTTTTGTTTGCTCTAAACAACTGCCTAATCAAAGAACCACAAAGAACATTCTCACTAACACTGACAGGACAAGTCACAAGTATATAAAAATAAGAGCAAATCCCATTTCCTTCAAGTACTGATGATGTTATCTAGTTTGGTAATGAAATGTCTGCAAGAAAACCATCCTGTTAAAATTGCTCTAAGAACCCCACAATTCAATCCTGAGCTACAATTATTCTCTCCTATCTGTACTTTCAGGACTGTTTTTAAAAAAATGAATGGGTAAAAAAAAAACTTTATTTCAACCACAATAATAAGTAAAGACCAGAAACATAACAAATTATTTCTTATGCTACTTGACTCAAGTTGCTAGTATTTAACTAGCAGGACATTTCATTGTAGTAAACAATCTTTTATTCACCCTCTTTTGAAATCAATATAAATACATGAAGTTTTAGACAAAGAAGGTGAAGTTGCAAGAAATCAACCCATAGCTATTATTGATTTACCTGAATTTGGCAGAGGAGGGACAGACAAATTGACAGCTGGTATGCCATGTGGCATGTCACAAAAATGTTGGACATCCAACCTATCTTCACTCTTCCTGTCCCAAAGGATGCTAAACGCATGCATCCATTCATTACAAAGGCCAACGTAATTGAACAGATCTAAATGTCCCAAACCTCCCTACAAACCTTTGTGTTGTTGTTTTTTCTTAGCAAGAAGAGAAGGCCAATTGAATTTTTGACAACTTTATGGTTACAGTGGCCATTGTAAAAAATAAAAAATAAAAAAAATATAGCATTACCACTTCAGTTACTCAGATTATGGGGAAGTACAGGAGGAGATCAGCAGGTGCAGTAAGAATAGAGCTGCCAGATGGCTGTTAGATGAATTTGTTAAGGAAAATAAACAATTCCTGACAACTTTCCTCCAGATCTAATACTGGACTGGCCAATTGGGAAGCAGACTTCAACAGATGAATTGCTCAGCTGCCCAATATGAAAACAACAACAACAAACCAGGGCAGGATAACCCTCCTTTTCTATCAATTAATCCTAAATTTGGATTGCAGGTTCTGCTTTGCAGAAAATTGAATTAACCATTTTTCCAATACTGTACAAATCCATATACCTCCCCCCTGGTCTCAGAGGAAGGCTGGTGTTCCTCACTAGTGCTTCCAATTGAATAAACCTTGCTTAACCTGATAGCAAAGTGGGCATGGAGGGAGAAGTTAGCATATATTCGCTCCAAGCCAACAGATGGCTTTGAATTGGATTTAATGACTCCCTGAAGTTTAAGAAACTGGACAATTTGTTTTGTGATTTTTTTTTATTCTTTAAGGGGCCTCATGTGTGTATATGTATGTGTGTGCATGCATGCACCTTCAAACAACATTGACTCCCGACAACTTCCTGATTAGTCTCTGAATTTTTCTTGGGAAGTTTTTCAGAAGTGGTTTGCCCTTGCCTTCTTCCAAGGGCTGAAAGAGAGGGACTGGCCCAAGGTCACCCAGCTGGCTTTATGCCTAAAGTGGGATTAGAACTCCTGCTCTCCCAGTTTCTAGTCTGATACCACCTCAATACCTTAACCGCTAGACCAAACTGCTTCTCTGAGGTATAATAGCTTAACAGTGTGATAATAATTTCTTAAGGAAACTAAGAAAAATCAATGACAAGCTTTTACAGGTTTGAATACTATTATTATTCTATTACATTTTTCTCCCTTTTTATTATTCTGTTATTTTGTGCTTTGATCTATGAGAAAGGTATTTTTCGTAGATATTTTGACAGTTGATAATTACCTTAAGATTCCACAAATATAGCCCAGGTCCAAAATTACAGAAGCCATAATTGCTATTGTTTGTGAAGAAATTAAAATGTATTATTCATATTATCCAATGCAAATGTGCACACACAGAGATATGCACAACATATCTCATAAGATTTAAAGAACAGCTTGGATTCTAGAGTGTATTTTTTTTAACTGTTCCAATTGTAAAATGCATAATAATATTTTATGAAGTATTTGATACAGTAAATAAAAGTAGCCATTTTTCCTCTTATTTATATTAAACCAAATGACTTACAGTAAATGAGTTACAGTTAGTATCAAACCCCTTTGGGTTAAAGAATGAGTTTTGTATCATTTAATTAATAGATTGTAGGTTGTTTTCTTTCTCTGTTTTTTTTTTCCTCATCCCCAATAGCATTTCAGCCTTCCAACAAGATGCCAAATTTTGCTGCTCCTTAGTAAAGATGATAAGTGCTTTACTGTCCTTTTAATTTGGTTCTTTTTAACATTGCTATTGAACCTTGTTTCAAAGTTCCATTCCTTCAGGCTAAATTCTCAGTGGAATATACCAAAAAAGGCTTCTTTGAGATCCATCTTCTTATTTTAAAAAAGACAGACATCCTAATACAAAATTCCTACAAGATTCCTAATACAAAGCTGAAGACAACATCAGAAGTGTTATATTAATGCCCATTTCATGCTGAAGTTAGATTTTGGCAACTGCCTCCTGGGGCTTTGCCAAACACATATCAAATAAATATATGTAACTTTTTTGATGTGATGCCAGCCCATCCTCCTTACAAAAAGATATTGAGATTTATGTCTGATAAAAAACAAGTGATAGGAAGAGCAATGAGTTCTCTTCATATACAGCTTTGCCCTTCCATTTTCTCCTCAACTACTTACTAGCCATGGTTCCCAGAGAAAATTATAAATTGATGTATCAAAATTTAATAAATCCTAAAATCTAACCGTGGCAAAATATAGGAAATAATTTAATTTAATATGTGGCATGATAAAAATATAAACAAAAGATCAGAAATCACATAGGAAGTAAAAATGGTATTAGTCAAATTTTGGGAATCGTAATTTTAAGTGATATGGCAATTAAAAAACTATGGTAGACTTATTGGAAAGTCCCAAAATATGCCCACTAGGAATTAATAAGAGTTTTTATAAGAAACTGAAAACAATTATTTTCTGTGATCTATCATTTTACTCTCCAAATGTTGAAAGGGAAAAATGTGAAAATTTAACAAGTGATGCATCAACAAGGAGTTATGTAAAGATGCTGAAATTAACTTTGATATTTATATCACAGAGCATTCACACGGTGAGATGCAATTTCCAGACTATACACATACCATATAACCTAGAGTAAATTCTGATGCTTGCTTTAAAAGTTTCTCTGTGAATTCGAATAGATTTGGAATGAGATAATGTAAAGATCACAACATACAAGTTTAAATTACAGCACACAATGAAATTTATGTTGAAAATTATGTAATCCCAAGTGATTTCAAAATGGAAAGCAGAGTTGGACTTGGTCAGTTCATAGATTGGAGTCTTCCAGGACATATTAGGCAATAACTTGGAAAGTTAAAAAATACACCCTTGAGAAAGCAACGCTAAATCATTCACATATTGTTGCCAAGAAATCCCTATTATGTATTCATCATAAGCTGAATTTCATTAGAGGAATGTTTTAGCCATCTAGTCAACCTTAGCTAATATTAAAGAGTTAAGCAAGTTGAATTAGTTAATTCTTGACTGGGGAACCATTACCAGCATAAGGACTTTAAGCTGTATAAATAATTTTTTAAAAAGGGAATTATTTTTTTAAAAAAAAGGTATTCTAGAATATAGTCATATCAAACAATTTTGATAATGTTGCCAAGATAATAGCATGGATGCATCCATTAAATTTCCAGGAGTGAAGCCAAGATCAGGGCATAAGTTTTATCTTTAAGCATCTAGGCTCAGAATGAAATCCTAAACTATCTTCTGGAATTTAATGCCTTGGAAATATATTAAAAAAAATATTGATCTAAATCATATTTCAGTGAGCTGCTATCAATGTTTGTCATCTGCCGGTAATATTCCTACGTAATAAATTTCAGCAGACATGGTGTTAATTAATTGTCTACATGAACATCCTAGTTCAATTAACCTTTGTTCCTTCTTTAAGCTATAATGTCAGATAGGTTATTCAACCAAATTATTTCCTCCTCTTTAGTGCCTCTGTGCTCCTGGATGGAGTGGACAATTCTGCCAATTTGTAGAAAATCCCTGCTTAATTTATCCAGCCAATTGCCACCCTGAAGCTACTTGTGTTGATATAAACCAATCAAAGTTGCAACCACAGACTAAGTGCTTGTGTCTACCTGGTTTCACAGGTAAGAAAGATTTCAGATTTCTCTCCTTTGTTTTCTTTTTTACTCTGAGGGGGAAAAGTACTTTAGTGCTTAGAGATGTTATGCATTACGTTTACTTCTAATCAGAAATAAATATACATTTTGGGGGGAAAAACTACTTGAATGTTTACAGAATGCTATTTTACTGTAAAAAAACTAGAAGACATTCTTTAGTGAGCTCAAGCTGAAGTTTGCAGGAAGCTTGTATCTTGCTTTTTGCACAAAAAGCTAATAATAATAAATTGCTGAGTGATAAAGTACATGTCAGACTTCATTCATGATTGATAATACCATTTTATATTATACCATCCCTTCAAGGTTACTCAGTCCATATGTGTGTTGTACATTAATGACAGTAATTCAATTTGGGCAGTTAAGTGCAGGATCAAAAAAAAATAATCCTACAATTATATGAGACTTTAAAAGGTGATCTATTCCATCTGCTTCATTTTGGACAAAAATAATGGTATCTACATTTATCTCTTAGATGGAATCTGTAATGCCTGCATGAGAAGGAGACATTCTTGCTGCAGGACAAATTAGATGCTATTTCCTCTTTGCTTATTTACCACACTTAACTTTCTTACACACACTGCACAGCTCTGATAAGAAGAACATGTACATTTTGATAGTGTTAATTCGACAGATTACATTTATGAAAATATATCTCTTTTACCGTGTCTTGCAAAAGCTACTTCTTCAAATAAAGCTGGAGAATTAACTTGTGTTCCGAATTTTGCTTTAAAGGAATTGATGGGATATGACTTTTAAATATAATTTATATACTAAATCCTGTCAGTTACACATAGATACATTCAATCCAAGTAAGTATGCTGCTGGCCTACAGACTAAATTCCTCTGTACCATTGTGTGGCTGTGTGCCCCATTAAACTCCAGAGCCATAAATAAGATTTTTATGTCAAGTTCCATCTGTGCTACTGCCCCATCTCACATTTTTTCAGTTAATTTCCCTTCCATTACATGAAGAGTCATTCCTATTCTGGTCTTTTTTTAATACTATCAGTCCTCCAGTGTCCTGTAGCACATGGAAACCCAAGAATGAATTACAGAATAATTGATAGCAGGCAGTGTCTTAACTGATTTATTCATTGTTCTGTCATCACACCAGCCTGCCTTCTGTGCTAGAAATCTAGGACGTTGGATCAGTTTTAATTACCGTGAACTGATACTGGGCATCTCTCTGTATTTTTAATGAACGTTAATATTGAAACTGCTTTGAGGGTCTTACTATAGCCACAATGGTACAATGAACAGAACAGAATTGAATAAAACAGAATAAAATATGTTCTATGGTCAGGCAAGGCTGTAACTGGATTTCCAACCTTAAGACAGACTGTCCCTATGGGACTGCTCCAATTTTTTTTCCTGTTCTTAAAGTTTTATAACATGAAAGTTATCAGTGAAGAAAAAGAACAGAGAACAAGAGAGAAAGGAAAAGGAAGGAGAGATTGAGAAACCATGCGCTGTGCATTACTGGCTGTGGTATGAAATGGGTTTCAAGGCTGGAAAGATTATAAACCACTGCATCAGGATTTATTTATTTTTTGTCTTTTAATGAACCCATAATCCTGTGCATTGGGGTGGAGTCAGGGCAACTGAATGGAGCTGAGTGTTTACTGGCCGGATGCCCTTCCTGTCTCCAATGCAGAGTTCACAGCTGATATTTACTCACTGTGCCCAGAGAGAGAAATATCTGCCGCTACCTAGGATCGAACTCACAACCTCCTGATTGTGAGGTGAGAGCTCCACCTCTAGGTCACTGTACCACTCTAACCACTGCATCAGGAATAAAGGAGTAAAACAAGGATAAAACAAAGAAAGCCAAGAAAACATGGTGACAAATGGTTCAGGAAGATCTGAAAAACATCAACCTTAAATGGAGGGATGCAGAAAGTGTAGTTGTGGACCAAGAATGGTGGAATATGCTTGTATCCCAATGAGCTTGGCAAAGGATGTGAGAATACTGTGCATCTAATATGATGAGATGTGAAGAAACCTTAATAGGATAACACTGTGTGCATGCACATATGCATATAATATACCCATGTTTCCCTGAAAATAAAACCAGATCTTATATCAATTTTCGCCCCAAGAGGCGCAATAGGGCTTATTTTCCATTTATGTCTTAGTTTAGGGGAAATACGGTACTAAATGCATCTGTCTGGCTGACAATCCTAACTGGGGCTTATTTTTGGGGTAGGGCATATATTATGAGCATTCTGAAAAATCATGCTATGGCTTAATTTCTGGTTCGGTCTTATTTTTGGGGAAATGCGTACATAAATACATATACATCAGAGGTGGGATTAAGCTGGTTTGAATCAGTTCAGATGAACTGGTTTGTAAAATACTGCCCAGTTCAGTGAACTGGCTAATCCCAACACTGGCTGGCCCCATCTCTGCCCATTGTTCAGGCTGTTTTCAGACATTTTCCAACTGTTTAAATTTTTATTTTTTGGGCTGAAAAACATCCTGAAAACTGGCCCCAAAAATGTTTTTTGGGGCTGTTTTTCAGCCATTTTTCAGACATTCTTAGGCCATTTTTTGGTCTGGTTTTTGGATAAAAATGGTCCCAAACACAGCCTGAAAAACAGCCTGAAAATGGCTGGAAAACTCCCTCAAAACAGCTCAAAAAGGTCCAAAAACTGGCCCAAAAACTGGCACCAAAACAGCTGTTTTGGGTGCGTTTCTTGGGCCATTTTTGGGTTGTTTTTCAGGCTGTTCTTCGGCCATTTTTGGGCTGCTTTTGGGCTGGTTTTCCAGTAGAAAATGGCCTGAAAATGCCCCCAAAACAGCCCCAAAACGGCCCAAGAAACAGCCCAAAAATGGCTTGAAAACAACTGGTTTGGGGCCATTTTTTGGGCAGTTTTAAGGCTGTTTTGGGCCATTTTAAGGCCAGTTTTCAAGCCAGTTTTGGGCTGGTTTTCGGGTGGAAAATGGCCTAAAACAGCCTAAAATGCCCCCCAAAACACTCCAAAAATGGCCCAGGAAATGGCTCAAAAATGGGTGAAAAATGTCCCAAAGAGTCCCCTAAAAACAGGCAAAAATAGCCTGGAAAATGGCCTGAAAACAGCCCAAAAAGGAAGGAAGGAAGGAAGGAAGGAAGGAAGGAAGGAAGGAAGGAAGGAAGGAAGGAAGGAAGGAAGGAAG
>JANHFL010003044.1:78738-90022 GCA_032468155.1 Oxyrhabdium leporinum
TTCAAATGACAATTATGCCCAGCGCAGTGGCTGGCAAAGGAGCCTGACTCTTGTGGGGATGGTAGTGAACAAGAGGGACTCCTGGGCCGGGTGGGGTACTTGGGAGGGCTGGGAGGGGCTTCCATGTGCCTGATTGCGGAGGGGAGGGGGATGGCCCAGTTCCCGCAGCAGACAGACCAAGCTGGAGTTTTTGATGTCCTCTTTTGTCTTAGGGGGCTTGGAAAGGCTTCATAAAATAGTGTGTTAAACCTCTCAAAGGATGAATGCAACTCTTTACACATCAAAACAGGATTGCTGCCCAGCCATGGTTCAGTGTTTTGCTGCAAGATGTGGGTGGGGCCCAGAGGTCAGTCCCACACACCCCGTCCCCCAAAGCCTCACCCGCTCACTGCCTTTGGTCAGTCCCAGGCTGCCCTTCTCTATCTCCATCATCATCATCGGTGAAGCAGAACTGGACTTAGCCCTGTGGAGAGAAGTGGCCCTTTCAATTTCCCATCATGCTTTTCTGCCATACTGCCTGAAGGGCATTTGGGGAAAATAAAATGGCAGCTGCATCCACTTGCCACTCATATTGGGCTGTGGCCGGAAAAGGTCTAAAGGAGGAGCCCGGAGCCCATCATGGAGGCCTTGGCCACTTGCTGAAAGTTAACCCAAGAATGGAGACAAGCCCAAAACAAAGACAAGCTCACAATCAGGGTTTGGAGTAGTTTATCCCCAGCACTGAATCAGGCAGGTCAAGGTCTATGACAGGGAGGTGAGGAACATTCTCAGAATTGTCTGCTGGGGGGGGAGGGGGCATCATCTATTGTACAGATTAACAGAGTTGGAAGGGACCTTGTAGGTCATCTAGTCCAACCACCCATCCAAGCAGACCCTACACCATTTCTGACTGATGTCAGTCCAGTCTCTTCCTGAAAGCCTCCAGTGATGAAGTTCCCACAACGTCCAAAGGCAACTTCTGTTCCACTGGTTGATTGCTCTCACCGTCAGAAAATTTCTCCCCATTTCCAGGTTGAATCTCTCCTTGATCAGCTTCCATCCATTATTCCTTGTCTGGCCTTCGGGGGCTTTGGAGAATAGCTTGACCCACTCCTCCTCTCTGGGCCAGCCCCCCAAATATTGTAAGACTGCTCTCCTGTCTCCCCTGGTCCTTTTCTTCACTAGACTAGCCAGGCCCAGTTCCTGCAACCGTTCATCGTCTGTTTTAGCCTCCAGTCCCCTCATCATCCTGGTTGCTCCTCTCTGCACTTTTTCTAGAGTCTCAACATCTTTTTTATAGTGTGGTGAGCAAAACTGGATGCAGTACTCCAGGTGTGGTCTATTCTAACCCTAAAATGGCTGCCCTTGTGCTCGGGGGTAATCCCAAAACACCCACTGAATGAGGGAAATCTCTGGGGTGGTCCCCATCAGCACCAAAATATATTCTTGCACCCCAGCTCCCTTTTTTCATTTTTTTTCCGGGCAGGTCATCTGAATGCCAATGGAAGCAGGGTTGGACCTGGGCTGCAAAGATTCAGACAGCCACTAGCAGGCAGCAGAGGGTAAAGCCTTTTGGCACAGTTTGGGGGGCATCTGGTGTCCATCCAAGTTTTGGCAGGCTGAATCTGGCAGTAGTCTGGTCTGTGGCATTCTTATAAAGCAATTTTCTCCAAATCGTTAAAGAAGAAAGAACATTAAAAAAAAGTCAGGGGGATGCGAGGTGGGCAAACTCCAAGGGAATGTAGGAGTGGGTGACTGGGTAGTTTTCTTGGTCATCAGGAAATGTTGGGACCTGCGGCCCAGACCCAGCTCTGCCCCCTTCCCAGGGTTGGTAGGTTGACAGGACCTGCTGGGCAGCACTGAACGTCGGGGCACTGGACAGGGGGTAGGAGGAGGGCTGGCCCTGGATCACCCAAAGCGTCTCTTGCTAGTGTGGCAGAGGAAAGGGACGGTCTATGGATCAGGTCCATAACGTCCAGGCAGCTTACGGTGACCATTTTCCCTGAAGAAAATACAGGACAAACTTGGAAAAGAGGCAATTCTGAAGAAGGTTCAGCAGAATAAACTGGTTTATGTCTATAACTTTGTTTACAAACTAAAATGCAAGAGCCAAACCAAGAAAAACTTTACAAGAACACATATTCTAATAAACATGTCTAAATTCAAACAGCATGCATGTAACTGTATTTTTAAAGTACACTTCCATTTTCCATATTTTTCAGATTACTGTGGAAGGCCGTGTATTAAGCAGTTTCATGGTAGCAATTAAATGACCAAAGGAAAAGACAGCAGTGAGCTCTTGAAAAAACAAACAAATCTAAAGGAGGGCTTCTGAAATAAAGCACTGTGCCTTATCAGAAAGGATGTGTGGCCACTATAAGAGGCACCTCCTCCCTGCTGTGGAGATGGTGCTGTGTTTGTCTGTGGTTGCCCCAAATCAGAAGGAGCCGGTGGGCCCTTTGCCATCAAAACAGATGTTATTGGAAGGCAGATGTTTTTGGGAGCTGCAGATTCAAAGGGATGATCAGCCCCTTTTGATTGTTGACCTCTTCTCCATTTCTAGAACATAGAGCATAGAATAAGAGGGTTCGAAGGGACCTTGGAGGTTTTCTAGTCCATCCCCTGCTCAAACCAGAGACCCTAGATCAAGGGTGAAACTCGATTTAATTGAGGGCTGCGTTAGGGTTGTGTTTGATCTCTGAGGGCCGGTGTGTGTGTGTGTGTGTGTAGCCAGGGGTGGGCGTGGCCATGGTGGGCGTGGCCAGCTCGACATTACTTGGGTTGGCGGCACCTGTGGTGGCCCAGTGCTAAGGCAGGACTTCCCTGAGACCCTCACTCTCATTATAATCTTTCTTTCTTTCTTTCTTTCTTTCTTTCTTTCTTTCTTTCTTTCTTTCTTTCTTTCTTTCTTTCTTTCTTTCTTTCATTCTTTCTTCTTCTTCTTCTTCTTTTTTGGCAGTGCAGAAAACATTTAGGGTAGAATATCTTTGTTGGGCTCTCTGAACATCTTGGCTGTGAAGCCTCAGTTTCCATTTCAGGAAATTGCTCTTCAGTTGTAGATGTGTGCTGAATAGCATTCTGGAAGACCTTTTAAACTCAATTTGTTGCTCATCTGGGCATGGGGAACAAAATCTATGACTTCACATTTATTCTGTTGTTTCCTTCCATCAAAAGAAACAGTGTAGTGCAGTGTTTTAATACTGTGTGTAGGGAAATCTAGGGTTCATTATCCCTAAGTATTCTAGCAGTGGTCCTTTTCAGAATTTCCTGAAATTCCATTTTGTCCTATTTGAGCATGTTGGCATCACTTTATTGCCAAGTGTTTGTCCTAGTCTGGGCTTCTTCCCAAGCCACAACTCACAGGGAATTTAAATTTAATTATTTAACTTAATTTAATATTTAAAACATTTATATGGCTGCCAAACTCAATGAAGGTGACTCTGAACAGTTTACAAAAAGAAAAAGAAAAAAAGAAAAAGAAATCAACAAAACTATTGAAAAGAATACAAAGCTACACTATATAACCCTACAGTCACAAAACAATAAATGAATTAAATAAAAAGTAATCCAGAGATGAATGACACCGTTATCTAATCAGGGTTCCAGTACATCCTGAGAATGTACTTGAAGGACCTGGGAAAAAGGGCCTGGGAAAAAGTCAACCATATTCTATGTTCTATGTTCTATACGTCAGAAGGAACACAATTCCATAAACTGTTGCATTTGTTTATTTTAGAAATAGGTGGCTGTGTTGACTGCTTCTTTCCAGTGGTTACTTCCCCATTCTGTATGATTTCAATTACAAGAGATTTCCTTTCTGCTCTGCCATTCTATTCTGTGGTAGAAAGCCTTGTAGTCTTATGTAGCTAGTGATGAAGGCTTCAGGCTAGAAAATTGGGAGGCTGTGAATTCTAGTCCTTCCTTAGGCATGAAACCCGGCTGGGGGAGTTTAGGCCAGTCATTCTCTCTCAGTCCAGTCCACCTCACAAGGTTGTTATTGTGGAAAAAAAACAGGAGGAGGAAGGAGTACTGTGTACTTTCACTGCCATGAATTACCTATAAAGTAATAAAGTCAAAATAACAAACAAACAAACAAACAAACAAACAAACAAACAGAATGAATGAATGAATGAATGAATGAATGAATGAATGAATGAATGAATGAGTGAATGAGTGAATGAATGAATGTTATCTGCCTTCAATTCATCCCCATTATCTTACCATGGGAAAATGGTTAAGTTGCCTACTTGTTAAATCTGTTGCTCCTCAAAGCCACACATTTTTTGAACTTCTGTAAAACTTGATTTCCTACTAAGCAATTAAAAACGACTAAACCTAGAGTAATAATTTATAAAAGTCAGTAAGTTTTCATTTTATGTAATAGCATGCATTGATCACAGATGTCGCTGTGGACCAGTTCCAGTGGATTCTTTGTCATTTTATTATATATATATTTTGTCCCTTATAGAAATCAAGGTGTGGTCCTTTTGTTTTTATTCAGAAGGACACATTGGCTGGGCTTCTCGTGATTACATTCTAGGTCCTTTTGCTCGGTGCTTTAATATGGAAAATCTGTCCATCCTTCTGTGACAAAGGCTTAAATGTGTTTGGAGTCTTCTACTACTCTATCCTTATTCCAATTAGTCTATCATCTTAAATGGCGCCTTTTACATGTAATTTTACATTTGGAGTCAGGGTAGAAGTAACTTTGCTTCACAAACTTTTGCTGTTATACATTTTACTGAGAGGAAGAAAGACAATTTGTGGCTGCTTTCTTATCTTTTATTTTTATCAATATTTCTGACTATGCTCTTAACTTTTAAGTTGCTTTACTATCTTTTTATTTCAATCCCACTGACTCTTTTTCCTTTTTTATAATGATTTTATTAGGGCTTACAAGTATAAAGATAAAAAACTAACACAAACTAAAAGGTAAAGAAAAAAATAAAGTGCAAAGAGGTAGAAAAGGGGAGGGGAAAAGATTTCTCCCTCCTGGACAAGTATGAACAACTTCAGTAACAATAACACTTTTGCCAGTATTTGTAGCTTTAATCATATTTTACATTTATTCTGCATTTTGATATCACTTTCTCTAAAAAAAAATAAAGCAAAAATATATCTTCTCATTTATAAACAAATCTTTAAAGCATTGTTATTCAATCCTGGTAAAAAAAAATAATTACCAGAAATTATGTATAATTTAACCCTGATAAAATAAATCCACTTTATAGTTCTTTTGTATTTGTCTGTTTACTTTTTAAAATATTTTTTTAAATGTTTAATCCCTTCAGAAAATATGCCACAAACGGATTTCTTACTATTTTCTGTTTGTGTCCTTTCAGGAAGAGCTTCAGTAGCTTAACATGTCCTTTTCATAAATCCAAGCTAAGAAAGCTTTCAAAATCATCCTTCTGATTTATTATTTGTATGCCCCCTTTAATTATTAAGACATTGGCCAATTTCAAATGTAAATCCATGGTGGCATCCTTTTCCATGTCACTCATGTAGCCTGGCATTTTAAAGTCTATTCTGTTAGATTTCATTTTGATTGAAGACAGTCTTTAGTTAAGACGGTCTTCCATTGTCTAGGCAATGGATTCTTAATTTATTTAATCTATTTAATTCTTTATTCCACTCATCTATTAATTTGTGCATATCAAATTTATTTCTTAGTAACAAATATCTATAAAATCTACTAGTATATATTTTTTTAAATTAAACAGTTGTTCCAGGTGTCTCAGGGGTTGAAAAAGCTGCTGATCCAAATAGTGTTGTTAACAAATCTTGTACTTGTAAGTAAATATTGCCACTGAGTTGCATTTGATAAATGACCAGAGTTTTAGTATATTTAGATCTAATAATGTCCATCCAACCAGAGGTGCTATATATGCGTATTCCAAAGTTGCCCACGAGGCCCTTAATAAATCACTCTTAATCAATGCCTTTTGCTCTCATTTCTTCTTTTTCCCCATCTTTCCCTTTTAATCACAATTCAATCTTTCTCAGTGATTAGGGATTTCCACTCACCCAGTTGGTCTTATTTTTGCTTACTAAATGGAAGGTCTCAGTCCATAACATTCAAAAGAATGTTACATCTTTAAGAAGCCAGGAATGACAGTCTGTGACAAATGGTCTCCCTCAGGACCGGATATTTCCCACACTTCCTAGGTGCTCAGTTCCAAAAGTACTAGCAAGATGCCTCTGATTCTCTTGATCCAAAGGCTTCTCCATGGACTGAAATTTCTGTCGGCATTCTGAAAGATATTTCTTTTTCCATTTTTTTTCCTTCAGCTGCTGGGATGACTTAGTCTGTCTTCTTTTTTTGCTTTTCCTGCTCATCCCTGTTGAAGAAGTGATCAGATGTGTTCTGCAATAGCTGAAAAGAACCATCCATCATAAACTGTGATAATGTCAAAAAAGATGACACGCATGTATTGACACCATCATGGAATTGCTTCAGTTAGGTACTTGCATCAAAACATCTGATGCATCCATGCAAACAGAAGCATCTGAATAGTATAGATCCACCATGGACTAATCTATTTTTCATGCAAGACTTCAGTTGGTTCAGTCACACTCATTTCTACAATCCAATTTAATTAAATATTCCTTTGCTGATATTAAAACACACTCTGAAGAAATATTTTACCAAAATTAAAAGGCACCGAACCACTTGGATGCGGAGAGTTCATGCAATGTGTCAAACACCCCTTGTAGCAACCAGATTGCAAACAGTTAAGCCTAAGAGCAGTTTTCTCAAAGCTTTCATTAACTAGAATTATTTGAAAGAAATCAACGCTGAAATTCCCCAAATTACTGCATTTTCAGGAACAAATATCAAAGTCAAACTTCTGTCATCCTGGAATGGAAGTAGTTAATCCTGAAAAATAACTCTAGGAGCTCTGATTATTCCTTAAGAAGAAGAAGGTGGAAGTCAACACAAGAACTTCAGCAAGTATTCTACTTTCAAATGACATATGAATACAAATTAAGTCAGTAGGTTTTGAGTTTTTTTCTTGCATTCTTTCTATGTGAAAGAATAAGACAAGGCGACTTGTTTGAAGGAGGGGCAGGATTACATTTTGATTGCTCTGGAGATGGCTCCTAATCAATGGGGGAATAAATTCTAGCCCATTCGTGTTTCACATCCTGTTTTGGTATCCAATACTAACTTCTTTGGCTATGAGGGATCATGGCCCAGAAGTAGGAACAAAGAATGGCAAAGGCTGCTACCAGGAAGCAGAAAGGGAAAGGTCTTTATACATAGATGAAACATTTGTGATTTTTTTTAACTCTAAGCCTCAAGTTTTCATCTCAAGTTATTGATAATTAAAATTGTCCCGATGAGACCTTGACTAGGAATGAAATGTAGATTATGGAGAAAGAGTCATTTTCAAATATCCCCTTTGCCCTGACTTCTTTGGGGACCTTGTTTATAATCTACTTTACATGCACTTAGATTGGAAACAATAATTTTAATAATTATCAGGGGAAGAATATTTCCATATTTGCAAGTAAGGGATTCATTTTGCAAGCTTTGATCAAGCTGAGGAGTATTTTCTATGAGAAACAGTCTAGGCATAATTTCAGAACTTCAGCAATAATGGAATAGCAAAAAGATTCAATTTTAAGGTCAATTTAAAACTTAATCAAAGACAAATTAAGACTGCAATTTTTTGCCAAGAGTTGTTGTTATTACACATCTCAGTAGCATTTTAAATAGGTTTGAGTCTCAATCAAACTGAGGAGTAAAAAGCTGATTATCTCCACCTGAATCACCCCTTTCTTTAATACTCCACTCATTGATTAGAGGAGGCAGATATTCCTCTTACATACACCTATTAAGCAGTCCTGATTTTTATTGTAGAGAATAATATTTATACAGGTTCTCTTAATGGTTTAGATGACTCATTGTTCAGCTTTTTAAATATATAGACCATAAATACTAAAAGGCATTATTAGGAAGTTTCAAAATAAATATTTATCTATCACTATATTCACACACATAGTTTATGGCCAATATATACATTTCATATCCATCCAAGACTCTGCAAAATCAATTATGTTGTCTTATATGTTTTTTTAAAAACCATATCTTTCTCTTTATATATCACTAGCTAGAGTAAGTTTAGTGTAATGGTTAAGGCAATTGGAAGGCCATAAATCTAATCCTGTTTTAGCACTTAGCAATATTACTTAGACTTATATACCGCTTCACAGTATAGCCCTCTCTAAGTGATTTACAGAGTCAGCATATTGCCTCCAACAATTTGGGTCCTCATTTTACCGACCTCAGAAGGATGGAAGGCTGAGTCAACCTTGAGCCTGGTGAGATTCGAACTGCCAAATTTCAGGCAGCTGGAAGTCAGCAAAATTAGCCTGCAGTATTGCACTCTAACCACTGTACCATTGCAGCTCTTAGATACAAAGCCAGCTTGGTTACTTTGAACCAGCCACTATTTCTCAGATCTAGGAAGCAGACAAAGGCCAACCATTTCTGAAATCTTCCCAAGAAAAATGCAGGGACTTGTCCAGGAAGTCAGCAGGAGTCAAAACCTGTCTTGAAGGCAGACACGCAACACACACCCATATATCACTAGCAAGCAAGTGGTTTTTATACTATTACATTACACAAATAACTTACTGTCCCCCAAATCTCTTGGTTTCTGGCTTTCTTAAGTCATGTTGAAATTAGAAAAATAGGGATCACAGATCATCTCATTGTTCTCAGGCAAAACCAATATGCAGGTCAGGAAGCCGTAGCATGGATGCAACTTATCAGCCTAACATGTTGGTCCACTCAGGAAACATGACCAAATTCTACTTTATTATAAGGTTACATTAATAGCATCTTGCAATCCCGAAAGTACTTTTATTCCTTCTTGCCTTTACAACCCCCAAAACTAGGAAGGATCACCTCTGAAACATTTGCCATGCCCATATTCCTTTTGCAGGCTGAACTATCTCTTCTCCAACCATTCTGCTAGCTGTGATTTTTCCCCTGTCTCCCAAGATCATTTCCATATGATAAAGCAGACTGGCTCCAGGCTGGCAAAAGAGGGATATAATATATATACTCTCTCTTTGCTTATCCAACGTATGTGCTGAATATACCGTATTCAAAGAGAAGCTTCATTGGAAGAAGATGAATGTAAATTAAAATGGAAGGGAGAAGCATGATGCTGAGAACGCTAGCTGAAAATGAAAAGGATCTGCAAGCTCTAGTAATAAAAATCAAAGGGCATAGCAAAAATGTGACTAAAATTAAATATAAGGAAAACCAAACAAATGACAGCAGGCACAACTGCCAGCCTTATGATTGACTGATTACTGAAGGCTCTGGAAAAGATACCCAGATGCAATTGTGTGTCTGTATCTTCAACGATCAGAATTGTAAAAGCAGTGGTATTCACTGTGACTCTCTATGGAAGTGAAATTTAGACTATGAAGAAATCGGATAGAAAAAACGTATTGATGCTTTTGAGCTTTGGTGTTAGAGAAGTCTCCTGAGAATATAACTGAAAGTCAAGAAAACAAACAAATGGATAATTGAGCAAATCAACCTTGAGTTTTCCCTTGGGGCACCAATTACCAGGCTCAAATTATCCTACTTCACACATATTATGCCAAGACCTAGTTCTCTAGAGAAGGCTGTAATGTTGGGAAAGGTGGAAGGAAAGAAAAGAAGACAACTAGGATAGATGGATGGATGGATGAATAAATGGATGTATAAATGGATGAATAAATGGATGGATGGATGGATTTAGTCCCAATGGCAATGAGTGCTCCATTGGAAGACCAAAGGACCATGTTAGAGATAATGGAGAAAATGTGGTCACTAAGAATTGGCACATAAAGTCTTTCTGGCATGTGAAAATTTTGCTTAACTTTTACTTGTACAAAAAACTCAAATTGGGTACATTTAAATTGAGCAGAGTAGAAATCACCCTGTTGAAAAGTTGCAATCAGAAACATGTTATAGAGCAGGGCTATCAAACTCCTGGAACCGCAGGACAGATGCGTCACACACTGGCCACACCCATGCCCACTTTAGCAAAGGGGAAAAAAGTCCCGATACATCATGTGATGCTGCCATGACTATGTGAGTTTGACACCCCTCTTGTAGAATTTTAGCAGACAACTAATAAGAATATGGAATTTCCCATTGGTTTTCAATGGAACAAAAAGAAAATTAGTAACTAAAGCCAGGCTAGAGATAACTATCTCTAATATTTATCTCAATATTCAGTACATCAATTCCATCACTCCCACAGTCCTTGCAATCTTTGGCCACCTAAGAAGTTGAAGGGAAAATATCAGCTTTAGATGCAAAACAAAATTGTGATTTCCAATTTATTTAATCATGATAGATTTTCCTTTTCAAAAGTAAGCTCCCTAGAGTTCCATGGAATATAGACTGACAGATGTGAGGTGATCATGAAACAGCTGCAGGAGAGTTGACAGAGCCTGTTGCAAACTTGCAACTACTGGAATATAACAAATATGTGGACAGCAGCATTTTTGTTTCTAGAAATTTTTAAGAATGAGGATGATAGAACTTTGGAAGCTTACAAGATTTCAAACAAGTGGCACACTGACTGAAATATTTTTTTTGATAGAACAATTTCAGAAAAATAAAAGAAATGAGGAACACTGAGTATATTACTAGTTCTCGTTGCTGAAGTTCAAAACAAGTAGTTTATGGAATTTATTCTCACTAGCACTCACTGCCACTAGCACTGATGTGATGAGGCAAGACAATGTAAGTGAGCAGTGCCTATATCTATAGGCAGCCGATCCATGATTGCCTACACTTTAAGGAATGAGTAGGACAGTGTCAACCTTTTAGGAGATAGAGTGGAGAACTGAATTGACCTTTGCCTTCATAAAACATATTGTATGTCCTTGAAGTCTACTACAAGAAATACCATTTCTTAGCCTTTATTCAGCAGCAATCTTAGAAGTAATTTTATTTGCTCAGACTATCCACATCTTGCTTTAAAGCAAAGGTGGGGAAGAATGGCTCCTTTATAACTTGTGGACTTCAACTCCCAGGTTTCCTGAGCCAGCCACATTTCTAGAATTCTGGGAGTTGAAATCCACAAGTCATAAAAGAGCCATCATTTCCTAGCCCTGCTTTAAATAGTTTATTTTTATTTTTTTATTTTTTATTTTATTACTATTATTACTATTATTAATACTATTAATACTATTATTACTATCATTACTATCATTACTATCATTATTACTATCAACAACAACAACAACAACAACAACAACAACAACAACAACAACAACAATAATA
>JANHFL010003044.1:104297-117314 GCA_032468155.1 Oxyrhabdium leporinum
AATAAATAAATAAATAAATAAATAAATAAATAAATAAATAAATAAATAAATAAATAAATAAATAAATAAATAACAGTATAAAAGCAAAAATGATTTTGAAAAGCACTGTGTTGGGAACAAAACTCAACACTCGTACATTTATATAAGGCTTCTGTGTCATCCTGGCCCAGTGTCTGGAAGAATTAGGTCTCCAAGGCCCTCTGAAGGACTACCAAGGTTAGAACTAGCTGAATGTTACAGGGAGCTGCTATTGCAGAGGGCAGATACTGCGACGGAGAAGGCACACGTTTTGCATCCCAACAGTTGTCACCATTTAATTGGAGGGACCTGGAACATGCTAACACTGTCATATTTTATATGCCACCCTGATAGAATATTCATCATGAGAAAAAGTTATTTTATTCTCCAATAACCTTTCCATCATCATTTATTGTATGCCTGCAAGACGTGGTTTGTATTTTAAAGAAAGTTGTGACTATAAGAAAACAGGATCATATTTCCCCAAGATAAGATTACTAAACTGAAATCTTAATTACTGCTGGAATACTAAACATAACTTGGAAGGATTCCTATTAATAATTTGAAGAATTATTAAGTGATCATATATCTATGGGAAGATATATATTATATTGAACCAATGTGAGGTTGCAAGAAAGGTGGTTGAATAGGAGCAGGAAAATCCAGATTCAAATCTCCCTTCTTCTGAGTGACTTGGAGCAAAGCCTTTAATCTCAGGCTAACCTTCTTCACAGTTCTGGAGAATAATCACTAAGCCACCCTGTTCTGCTATGAAAAAAAAATATTTTTTTCCTTTTAACGTCCCTGTAATCCTTTGCATCAGGGTGGACTTTGGGCAACTGAATGGAGCTGAACATTTACTGGCTGGATGCCCTTCCTGATGCCTATGCAGAGTTCGCAGCAGACAATTACTCATCGTGCACAGACAGAGAAATATCTTCTGCTGCCTAGAACTGAACTCACAAATATCACTATGCTGGAAGATTCCCCAGTTACAGTCAATTGGAGAGGGATAGTATCTACACTGAATAATAAACATAAAAAAATAAAATAATAATAAAATAAAATAATAAAATAAAATAAAATTTCTGATAGAGAAGCTTTAAAGTGGTGATTTACCCCAAGAAGAGATTTGCCTTTTGCTTAGTTTTGCAGCTTTTCTTTCATATAGTTCCTCTTCCCACTGGAGTAGCTCACAAAAGTGTGACTGTCAGAATGTAAACTTAAAGAATATGCAGCAATGGCAAAACTAACTTTGTATATACCCAACAGAAATGTAACTAGATTTAGGTAAGAATGGTTTCCATACATACAACATATCATTCAGAATGGTAAAGATAATCACTTGCAGTTTGGCTTCTAAGAGGGCCTAAATGTTTACAAATATTGAAAATTTGCAAATGTATAAAAGGGGGGAAGTTAAAAATGTAATATTTTTATTTTATTTATTCTATATTTCCTTTTCCTTTTTTTCTCTTTCGCTAATTTTAATTCATCTTAAATTTTCTCTTTTCGTCTATTTTTTCCATGTACTGTATAGATATAGTACTGTAGCAGTACAATGGTGATTTTAATATTAAGACTGACACCTTTATTATCTAACAAATACCTGGATGTAAGTTGCAGATTTTCCCCTTCAAAGTTATACTTACGTTTGAATGGAAAAGTCAAATAGTTTTAGTGGTTTTGATATGGATGCATACATAATTTTAAATTCCTATAAGAGTAATCAGAGTGTGATAGACAGTTCATCATAACCAGATTAAACTTTAGTTCAGTTTTCTTCATATAATCTGCCAAACATTTTAGGCCCTAACCAAATACAAAGATGGTGAAGGCCTCTTATCTGATTAATCATACTCTTGTTTTGATCTTCCTGGAACTATTATCCAGTTGTGAATAAAATGACGCTGTTTTGAGGAGAAGTGAGGATGAAGTTCTGATAGCCATTTAATTTGTCTGTGGAGTTAGATGACTAATTTCTCGTTCTATGTCTTGTAGGTGTTTGTGCCCTGCAGGTTATTCTGGGGCATTCTGTGAACTTGGCTTAGACATGTGTCTTCACCACTGTTGCTCAGACCATGGCTTTTGTGTAGCTAATCAGAATAATTACACCTGCCACTGTGTGCTTGGCTACGAAGGACCATTGTGTGAAGTGGAAGCTAATGAATGCTCAAATTCACCCTGCAAAAATGGGGCCACCTGTTTGGATTTAATTGACCACTTCTTGTGTCACTGTGCCACTGGCTTCAAAGGCAAGTTTCAGTACTCACCCTTTCCTTAGCATATTTCCTAGTCCATTTCTTCTTCACTGCAGCTCAAATGGTCATTATTTTTAATTAGGCTTTCTTCTTAATCCATTGCTGTGTCATTTTGCCCCCAATATCTGTGAAAATATAATCTCTTAAACACAAAAGTGGAGAAAACTACAAACTATCTCAGTGATGTAATCTTAGAGCTACTGGAAATGATAAGTTGATGGAAGAATGTTTAGGCACTAGAAAACATTCTGCACCCAACTAGATAATGTACAGATCGAAAAAGTACACAATGGACTACTGTTATGTACCTCAGCGTACGGAGAAGCAAAATAGACATAACAATATAATAACCTTTTCTACTATAAAGTTATCAGATTTGAGTTGTAATATTGAATTGAAAAAATATATGGGAATGGGATAATTATTGCATTAGCATTGTATTTGTAAGCATTATAATTACATTACTGATATTGCATTACTTATAAGTAGGAATGTGCACTGATTGGTTTGCTTCACTTAAGAACCAAATAGAAGCAGGTCAGTGAGTCACAGACTTCTTCGTAGATCGCCTGATTCAATTCAGTTTGTGAATTGACAAATAAAGTGTTGGCTATGTCTATATCTCAGTGTTTTTTGTAAACTGATGGAAATTACTCCACTAAAAATGAACAATCTGAACTTAATGCATATTAATACATAGTTAAAGACTGCATGAGTCGATATACTTGATTGCATTGTGATGGAATCTTACTTAGGTTGCATATTAAGAGATATGTAGTTGGTACCTTTTTACTATTTAATAAGCATTTCTGTGAAACATTTTGAAAAAAATATATAAATATGTTATGAGTTATCAGCAACGTTATATGTCTCTTGATAACAGACAATCTATTATAATTCAAAGGAACAGTACTTTATACCAGGGGCGTCAAACATACGACGACACATTGTCGTCACGTGATGTATCACAACTTTTTTCCCCTTTGCTAAACCGGGGTGGGCGTGGCCAGTGCATGGCTCATCCAGCCCACGGGCCATGAGTTTGACACCCCTGCTTTATACTAAAACATTTATATTAAGATCTCAGTGACATTAGCTTTATGCTGATAGTTACTGAAGATTATCATTCTGAAACATTCAGGAAAAAAAGAAAAGAAAAACTAGCTCCAAAGATCGGTTTTCACTCTATCTCTTTTAACCCTATCTCTTTATGAATCACAGAAAGAATCAAATATTTTGAATTGCATTAGAGAATTTATCAGCATTCCAGGGATCTAACATCCTAGGCATTATTGTCAAATATTAAACAGTTTGCTTTGTGATAAATTGTTCTGCAGATGGTAACACTTGGTCAACTTTGACTTGATTTGGAACCTAAGCAAGGGTCAAACCTAGTTTCTATTTAAATGGGGAACCATCAAGAAATCTCAGGGCCAGGGACATGCACTGGGGAGATCCAGCAGTCAAATGAAAACAACAACCACAGTAACCACTTTGTACTGGTACAATGCAGTTTCTGCCTTTTGTACATGTTTTATGGGCTCACACACGTTGCAGTACTGCAAGCATCAGATGTTGCTTATGGATATGTCCAGGGTTTCAGACTCAACTGGAAAGTCAAAAAATTCCTCTTCCAAAGCAATGGAAAACCCCTTACTGGCATTATATTATTTACAAGAATGAGCGTCCATTGAATAGACACGTCTCTTAAGACTCAGCTATGGAAGAAGGTTGGTGAATCACAGACTTCTTCAAGAGAATTCCTGATTCAGTACAGTTTAGGAACTGAAACACAAAGATCTATAGGCTATATCTGTAGCTCACTCTTTCTTATATATTTGCAGAAATATATATATTTGCTACTCATTACAGAATCAAATCTTCCAAATTTAGACAAATAGTCACCTTGATTTTGCTGCGATTGTTCCAACTATCATCATTATTATTAAGAAAAAAATAATTGCAAAGAGATCTTGTCTTGTTTCAATGGATTTATTTATTTATTTTTAAAATCAGTTGAAGTTTGCCATTTCATAGGGATTATGTTTGCCAGGTTTCCGTTGAATGAGTTCAGGATTTTCTGCTAAAATAACATTTCTATTTGAAGGCTTTCAGAAAGATAATATACTTATCTTTCTTTTTAATGGCGAGGGAAATGGCATATAGTGCAGGAGGTGGCCGTGCTAAAGAAAACTGTATTTCCCCCCCCCCTGAAAAGAATGGGTTGGGATGGAGGGGGGAGAGAGAAAAGGAGTTTGCTTTCCTTTCCCTCTTTTTGTTTCTTTTGTTTCATCAGAGATGAATTCTTAGAACAAGAACCTTGAAATGTTCAAAGCGAGCAGGAACTCAGTTTGTATGATGAATAGAAAACAGTTCAAAACCTTTTTTTAATGTCCTTTTCAACTGGCAGTAATGTCATAGAATGTGCAGTGAGCCACAGGACAGAGATAGATTTGTATTCCCATGGCAAAGAAGAATAAAGACTTGAATATCCAGCCTTTTTCAAGCAGCCACTGCTACAGAGTCCCAGGTCCAACTGGGACATTGACTTGACATTCCAGGACATGTGCTCCTAGAAGAGTGAACAAATGGAGAACTTTGAGTAGAGTTTCCAGGTCACAGAATTACAAATCACTATTTCTGTTACACTCTGTTCACCTTGGAGCTGTTCTTTAATGGGCAAGTTGGAGAGATACCTATCAGTTTGGGCAGACATATTAGCTTTCTTCAGGTTTTCATCTGAACAAGTAGAAGGAGTGAAGGTGGCTAGAAAATGGAATTGTGTTTGCAGGCTCTCCTCCATCTGACTTTGATCTTCTCGCATTCAGTTGGTGATCTGAAGGAGTTCTGTGATGTCAATGGCATGAATATGAGTGCAGCTCTCTAGCCTGCTTTTCAAAAAAATAAAAAAATAAATCAAGTTATCTGCTGGAATCAATAGGGCTGTTGGCTCTGTGTTTTTCTGGATTCTAAAGTACTATTAAAAATTTGGAAGCTTCAGATTTAAATTGAGAAGAATCTCATTTCATACTTGTGATGTCCTGAATCTGGATTATTCAAAATGAAGTCAAGTCAATATGGTCAGGATTGTCCTCAAGGGCTATATTGAAAATGTTTTCACATTTCCAAAATTCAACAACTTACATCTTTGCAATGTGTATATTGAATATTAGAAAGAACAAAGTACATGTACTTACATCAGTACCCATTAAGAATTGTGTACCATCTTATCTATTAAGATTGTGTACCAAGATTCAGATATATTTATCTCTAAAGCAAAATTCAAAATGAGGCTTCATACATATTACTGTATCAACACTGCTTTCTTGGTAGTTTCCTCCCCACCCTCCCCCAAATGAAAATGTATGCATGAGTGAGAGGCGAGTGGAGATGTAATTGAATTACTGAAATTGAAAGCACAAATGCCCAATTTACAAGAATGAGTTGTATAGATTATTTTGGACGAGGAGTTCTCAAACCTTCAGCTCATTGACCCCTTTCTGTAGTTTCAGTTTATGCATCAACCCTCAAATATTTATTGAATAAAAATAATTTAACAATACTACTTTAACAAATAGTACTACAAATATCAATAATAATGACTTCATAAAAATAATAATACTGGAAATATAAAAACCATACAATTCAACATTCCTTTTTCTGAAACTGCTGACTCTAATCAACCTTCCATCATTATCAACCATTTGTTGACTCCCAGATATTTATTATCCCTCTTTTGACCCAAAGCCATTTTTTTTGACCTCTAGGATAGTCCATCAGTCTTTGGGGGGTTGATCTTGATATTGACCAATTTAGGAACTCTGTTCTAGATAAACCAGAATTCAAAATTCATTGCAAGGCAGAGAAAAAACGGAGAAGCCATAAAGGAATGGAATGGGAGACTATTTTCTCTTCCATGCTATTGCAACGACCTTGGGTTTTTATTCTTTTTAAAAATCTGGGCTTAGTGGTTATCACAACAGCAGTGAAGGTAGTGTGAAATGAATAAATATAACTCTCTTCCTTATAAAAACCTAGAATTCTGGAACCTTGCCCAATTTCATTTAAGTTGTGGTGATTCTGATCTGCTCCCCGACAATATGTATAATAAAAAGGTAAAATAAATAAATACCAAACAAGATTGTAAAGGCATAAAAACAAATGCAGTTTAAAATGTAATGCTACATAAAACAAGCAGCAGTATAAATGCAGTCAGTAAAAGCAAGTGCACTCAAATGCTGACATGCCATAGTTTTAAAACTCTTGATTCAATGGTAGCTTTTAAGCCTCAGAAAACAGAATAGTTTTTCTTTGGCCATCAAAAGAGTCAAAACATTAAAACTAGGAAAGCAGCTAAAGCAGCCAGCCAGGGAACATCACTGAAAAAGCCCTGTTTTTTATATCTATTCAAAACACTTATTTGTCAGAGCCCCAAGTAATGGCACCACATAAATTCAAATTCCAAGCGAATCTATCTGGCATAAAATTATGATCATAGCACGATAGTCCAGTTACTAAATTCTTCTGGTACCTTCAGGATAGCTCTCAACCTCATCAGAGCATCACAAGCCTCTCCCCCATGACCAAGGGGTACCATGGAGTGGATTATTGCTTAGACTATCCATCAACCCATTTAATATGATGAGAAAATAGAAAAATAAACCTTTGTTGCACAGGTCAAAATGATAACGCCAGATGTTAGAATGCCTAGGCATCTGTTGTCAAGTGGACTCAGGAGCCATGGCTGGGCAAGTGTCAGCCCTGAAGCCATATTGGAGCATATTCAGGGCCACCACAGTGAGGCTGGTTGGAGCTGTGGGAAAGGAAAGGGGACATGGAGATAGCTGGGGACTTGTGGCCAGAATAAAATTCTCCCCTGAACCAAGGACGTTCTCACCAGGTGCTGGGAAGGCATGGACTGAAGGCAACTGGAGTTTGGACTGTGACCTGATTGGACCATGTGATGGATGGGGGGACTGGGGGAAAAAAACTTTGGGCTTTGATTTGGGTGGGGAAAACCTTGGGTCTTTCAGAGTTGGGTTTTCACCAGCTGTGCCAATATGACATGCCTAATAAATTCATGCTTTGAGGAAACCCCAGGCCTCAGAGTTTGATTGAGTTGGGTCTGTTACTTGGAACCCTGACTCTAGGCCTGTAGTATTATTGGGAGAATAACAACTACAGAGAAGACAAGTGATACTGTGCTGTTATGGCCTGCTGTTTTAAATCAGAACCAACAAAGTGGGGATACTTAAAGCAAATGATTGAACATTGGAAATGAATTTATCTAGAATCAAATATCACTGAACAACGATTAGCAGATCAAAGGAGATTCATTACCAGAAATAAACTATTCAGGGATGCAGGACTGGAAGACATCCAGAAAAAAATGTGAAAATGGAAGATCCAAACACAATAGTAGAATAATGGAAGAACTTCAAATAACAACAATTGGAAATATAGAGGAAACAGCTGGTGTGAACTGCAGAAATGATAACCTAGAATAATAAGAAAAGAAACAGTACAGGCCAGGCACTGAAACAACCTATAAATTGACCTCCCAACAAGAAGAATAAAAAACAGAAAATTATGGCATATTCAGTGGAAAGACAAAGACTGCAAGCATTGAAATTGGTGCCCAGAAAAGACATGTAATGAAGGATGCGAATAATGTGCCTGCTGAGATTGAAATAACATCTATTGAACAGACCAATCAGTTTGGCTTTGGTACATTAGTGACAGTTATAGAAAAACGAGGTATCAAAATTAGTAAACTAAAAGCAAAAATATATGCAGTCCCAAAGTGGAAGATCAAAATAGAGGCCAAATGAAATAAATTAAGATCAGATGAAAGTAAGAAGAATGTAAGGGTTAAGACAAGCTTAATTTAAAATATTGCCTTGGCATTTGAAAAATTGAAGAAGTTTTGGAAATCATAAAACAACAAATAATAGCTTGAAATTGAAATTGAATCATCCAATTTAAGCTAAATCAACTACTTCAATCAGATCAGAGGCGATTCTGCTGAAGTATAAATGGCAATAGAAATTCTGAAAATGGAAAATCAAACAAAAAAGGGAAAAATCCAGTTTTGGAAAATGTATAAGAAACTCAAAAAAAATACAGTAAAAATGCTGGATGGGTCAAATAATTTAAAAATTAGTTTGATAAAACTCAAATGGAAGAATTAATAATAACAGCAGAAATAGTTAAAAACTGAGTGAAAATTATTAAAAACTTGACATCTACTGGAAATAATCAATTGCATAGCTTTTGTCTCAAATATCTGACTAACTTACATCCAATTATAGCTAAACAGCTTAATGAAATAATGCATAAAGGAGACATCAGTGACTGGTTAATGACTGTCAAAATTATCTGATTCAAAAAGACTCAGCAAAAGGAACAACACCAGGAAAATATAGGCTGATTACACGCTTTCATAAAATGTTTAAATTACTCGCAGGAACAATAGTGGACAATTATCAAGATTATTTAGAAGAAAATGTTATCCTTCTAGTAGTGCAGAAAGGAAATAAAAGGAAAAGCAGAGGTACAAAGTATCAACTTCTGCTTGATAAAATGGTTGATCAAATAATAAATTCTAATTCCCATTGTAAAATAAATAGAGGAAAATTATTTCTGGGATTTCAGCTACAGGATCAAACAGGGCCATGTTTTCAGACAAAGCAAAACCATTCCCCAGCATAACTCTTCTTGCTTTAAACAAATCACAATAGGTGTGAATTATATCCTAACCATTCAGTTTTGTCAACTTTCCATTAAGCTGATTATATCTATTTTCTTCATTAAAACCAACTACACCAACTTTTATATCTTGGCTTCTATTCTAATGCTATTCTATCAGCTATGTACAATGTCCTCCCTCAAGTACCTGAAGTCTGAGCATTTTCCCTATGGATCTCTATCTTAATAATCCCACTGAAATCAATAGGATATATTAAAAGTTTATGGTTAGCATCATAGGTGTCCATAGGAAGAGTGGGAGATGATGTAACTAGTGAAATATGTATCACAATATCATCATGCAAGCTCCATTTCTTAAATATTTGTACAACAGAATAAAATGGCAGAGTTTGTGACAGGATGACATAATATAAGTTTTATCATTTTGGCATTATCGTGATTAGGAATAGACTTGTATGTTTAGAAGTGAGTTGAAATAAACACCAGATGGTCAAATACACAAACATAAGACAATGAGTTGGATATTCAGATGCATACACAACTGACTTAGGAAATCTGGGTTTATAGCATTAATATTTGAAACACTATAAATTTTAGGAAACATTTACTACAGTTATATTTGATGATCCAAATGAGTCTGTGGCATATAATTATCAGAGACCTTGTCATATGAATAATTTAGCCTCACAAACAATCTTGCTGGAGAAAAAAAAAAGAAAGGTTTTCTTTCCACGCCCTCTCCTGCTCATTTTTCAAATTTGAATTAGCAATACAATTTATATTTTCTCTTTAATGATGGATGGACAGCTAGATAAGTAGCTAATGTTACCTGATACTGATTCAGCTAATGAAGGATGATTGATAGCTAGGTGATTAACTAAAAACACACCGATGCAGTCAACAATAATATTAATGTACATACCTGCTGCATAGGGGAAGCTAAGACATTGAGTTGTAAAATCACATTTCCCTAGGGACTTAAGGCAACTTCTTTATAAATTCTGTCTCTGTGTTTAAATGTATGTGAAAGTCCAGGTAGATTGCAATTTACTTTGCCAGTTGAAATGTTACGGTTTGGTGAAAACTGGGTCCAAAATTCATAAAATTAAGTTTGTTCCCATGATTCCTAGATTATTGCTTGAGTTAGGAGAGTAAACAATAAATATTATTGGTTGTATCCTATGGAACTATTGCTTACAGGAGAGAAATGACTTATATTAGGAAAGTAGTGATAGAGGGGTTGAAACTACTGTCAATCGACCAATTAGGGATTATTTCAAAAGTTGGAAACATTTGAAAAGAATATTGCAGTTTCACCGACAGTATAACTGATTTAATCTGTTAAGAGATTTGAAAGAAGAAAGATCTGCAAATATGGTTGAGAAGATGAGTAAAAACTTTGAAGAATTTGCAGTACAAATGAGTGAAATAGAAACAGCAAGCTAAGAGATGGAAAATGTTTTAGACACTGTGACACTAGCAATAGCGATAGCACTTAGAGTTAGATACCGCCCCCTACTGCTTTATAGCGCTATCTGGGTGGTTTACAAATGTCAGCATATTGCCACAATCTGGGTCCTCACTTAACCAACCTCAGAAGGATGGAGGGCCGAGTCAATCTTATGCCCATCAGGATTGAACTCCAGGCTGTGGACAGAGTTTGTCTGCAGGGCTGCATTCTAACTGTGCCACTGTGCTATTGGATTTAAAAGAAAAATAATTTTACCTGAGACTAAGAGCATAGCAATCTGGTGAAGACAGTAAAGAGAGGATTGTTGAAACCCTATTTTATTTTTTTACAATGGGAGAGAGAAGACATAGATGTGGAAATGAACAAGTTGTATAGAATTAACACAAGTAATGAAAAGTTAAGAAATGTATTCAGAAATATATTTGTGCACCTAGCCAGTAAGAAGGTTCCATGACAACATTGTTACACTGAACTAAAGATTAAGAATAGCAGAAAAAGGCATTCAGGGGTGTCAAACTCACAGCTCGTGGGCCAGATGCATCACACGCTGGCCACGGCCACCACCGGTTTAGCAAAGGGGGAAAAAGTTGTAATATGTCATGGGACGACAATGTGTCATCGTGAGTTTGACACCCCTGTTCTAATTCTACCTACAAATAAACTATAATGGATATCCCACAATTCTCAGCTTTCTGATTACAACTCCTCAGCTAACATTCAGAATCAGAGGAAAATTTTGAATATTTTTTTTTATTACGTTCATGTCTATGTTACTAAAAATCATATTCAGATAACAGCACAAAGAACATGATAAGGCTACCCTCCCTTTGAGTGGAATGGAAGTCTCTGGCAATAATGTTGTCACAATTTGGCAATTGAATTCCAACGACATCATTATTTCAATCCTCTCATCTTCTTTTTGTTTTGAAATTAAATATAACTACTATGCCAACAATCCAAGAGATTTAACATTTAAAAACTACATCTCAACTCCACCCCAGATGTACACACAGAAAAACGTCTTGTGCTTCACAATTTGGGCCCCATCATTCATGCGATCTTCCCAAACCATCCAATGCAGTTCTCACTTGACCCATCAATATAAATGTAGCTCCCAACTACCATAGGGTGGTCTATTTATGTGGTACATATCAAGACAAGCTTCTGCGTTTCAAGGTTGATCTCCATGTTATACAAATTCTATAGGGAAAAAAGAAGGAGATGTACAGAAAAATAAGCATTATACAATATAGCATGGATTCTTAAAAATGATTATGTATTTTCTTTTACTGTATATATTTATTATTTCCGGGGATTTTCTCACCATTTAAAAATAATGTTTCGGGTGATATACAAATAATAAACTAAGAATGTCTGCAATTCTTGGGATTTAGGGACTGCTTCTGCTCTGGCAACAGATGTATCAATACCTAAGTATATGATCACTTCCCACTAAGCATTTTTTTAATGATACCTTCCAGTGCTTCACTCACTCATATATTCACAGAACCATGAATATTTGTCCACCTTGAAGTCTAGCTTGCCAGAGTAGGTTTGAGTTCCAGAAGAATTCAGATTAATCACTATAATCTTCCAAAAGGTTTGATCAGTCCATAAAGTTTTGACCAGCCCTACCTCCTGTGTTTTCCCACCTGAATGCCATTGCTTCATCTGTCTGATAAAGGACCAGCTGCTGTTTTAGGAACCAACTTGTGTATTTTTATATGTGTTTAAGAACCATACTTCATAGTGTTTTCTTTGAAATTGTGAATTTTGATATTATCAGTTCTGTTAGAACAAATCTTTCTGCCTCGTTGTAATGTGCTTAGAGTGGGCTTCACATATTCTGTCTTTCACATATCTCTATTTACACTTTCCCACAAATACATAAGATAAAGCTACATATGTGGGGTCTTTATAGCAGTATGGGTTACTGACAATATATTAAGAATCATATTATTATGTATAGATAACATATATTATACTAAAACTGTCAACTTGTTAATTAAGCTGGTTGGAAACAAGAACAACAATTGCATCAAATTATACAACTTTGTTTTCCAAATAAAAAAGGGATTTTTAATATAATTTATTAAAAAAATAAAATAAAATGTACAATATTATTCTCTTTAGAAAAAAACACTCTTATATAATCTGGATTGGCCAATCTTTGAATCTGTTCAACTAATAGTGTGTTATTACAGATGTTACCATGATTAATTATTCATTCTGCGTGTATACATTCAGGTGAAACATGTAACAGGACGGCAGAGCAATGTGTTGGTGGGCCATGCAGGAATGGTGCTACTTGTGAAGATACTGTAAATGGCTTCAAGTGTTCCTGTCCATCAGGTAAAACTTTGTGAGAATTTCTTTAAATATATACATAGATTTCTTCTTACATGGCTTCTTGGTTCAGCAAATGCTAATTGATGCAGCTATCATCCTCTTTTAATAACCCCATAATCCCTTGTGGGGTGGAGTCTGGGCAACTGAATGGAGCTGAGTGTTTACTGACCGGATGCCCTTCCTGTCACCAATGTGGAGGTTTTTTTTCAG
>JANHFL010003045.1:14006-31831 GCA_032468155.1 Oxyrhabdium leporinum
TAATAATAATAATAATAATAATAATAATAATAATGATGATGATGATGATGATGATGATGATGATGATGATGATGATGTTTGTATTCTATGTGCATTGCATACATGGAAGGACATTTGTCAGATCCGAAATTCTATGAAGAATTTCCTCTCAGCTTCAAACGAGCCATTTTCACCAGACCGCAAAAGAAGGAGAGTTTAAGATATCTCTGCCCCTGCATGGCAGTCCATCCAAGACAGGGCTGGGCAACTATGGCAACCTTATGACCTTTGAACTTCATCTCACAGAATTCCTGAGCCAGCCATGCTTAGGAATTCTGTTTGTTGAAGCCCACAGGTTATAAAATTGCCCTATTGCTTACCCCGATCCAAGAGCTGCTATTTGAAAATTTACATTTAGTGCAAACGAAATATTGGAATCATGTATTTGAGGCCAGTGGGGCTTTTTCACAGATTAGTAGCTATACATGCTAATCCAGATGTGGGCTTTATTCTACCACTTACATGGAATTTTCAAGTATTCTTTCATTTCTAATTTTCTAATGTTTCATGGTTACACCCTTTCACCTCCTCTCTCTCTTTCCCCAGTTAAAAAATTAAGAAGACAAATATAGCTGCATTTCTATACTGACACATTCATATTCTATGTCTGCTCCAAGATCTTAAATATACATTAATATCTCTCTTCATTTTATCACACCAAGTAATCATGTCACCTAGTAAGTTTCTTTGACTAAGGGTAGGCTTGAACCTTGGTCTCTCCAATCCTAGTGTAACACGCTAACCACACCACATCACACTGTCTCTTTATCTAAGCATGTTAGCTATTGCTGTAATCATTCTGTTTGGGCATCTTAATCAGATCTGTCCATTCCCTGAGAATTTTAAAGCACACTACAAAATTCCTTGTTGTGCTATTTGGATGTTTTTCTGTAAGTTCCTTTGCACAACTGCTTTTGAGGTAATCCCAAACTGTCATTTGCTACCCTTCTGTCTGGAGCCTCTAGGGCAGGGATGAGGGAGAGACTTTAAGCTATGTCATCTCAAAGTGCAATACCCTACTCATTTAAACTATGGAGTTGCTAGGAATTAATGGCCCATAATCAATCAATTGATCAATCAACCAATCACCCTACACTAGTTTGTTTGTTTTTTCATGAGACCATATAAGTAATCAGCAAGACAGCCTAGAGAAGGTAAGGGGAACACCACGGAGAAAGGCAGTGCACCAAATGAAATCTTAGATTCCACAGGAGATGAAGACTCAAATCAATTGAGTGGAAACAAATAATGTTTCTTTGCATTTGTCCCTGGATAGTTTTTCTGTTAGGTTTATTTTTGTTGTTATTGGGCTATCTGCTTGATAGTTTTGTTTCTAATTCACATTGGTAATTTGATGCCTCTTCTTCTTCTCCTATGTATCTGACTTTGACACTCCCTGTGTGACTATATCACTACTGCATCTGAGCAGGAGGTTAGTTTAGGGAATCCATATGGCCACAATTCTGTTCCCCAGCGTCTCGGGTGCCTTCCTTCTAGCCATGTCTATGCAGCGAATTGGTCGAGAAGTGCTGTTCTTCTTCCCAAACCTCATCTAGTCCCCTTCACTTAAGAGTTTGTATTGATCAAATCTGCCATCTGTAGCCATGGCTTCGGGCAGAATAATTACCATATCTGGAACAATCCAAAAAATAGGTCAAACTTTGTGATAACAGTTGGTATCACCGAGTAATTGTTATATAAAGTACGTACTCTTTTGCATGGATGTAGCATCTCACAAAACTGGGGGAGGATCAAGTATACTCCTGTCTTAGAAAATTCCATGGAGAATAAATTTTATTGAATACCATGATACAGTCATATTTCTTATTTCTACATTTTAGAAAAAGTAAGACTGAAGTGAGGTTTTACCTCATAAAGTGTCCAAATTTTTAGCCGCCTAAACCATCGTAGACCAGCTGTAGTGTAATGGGCTATTCTTGACTTTAAAAAAATACATTTTAAAAAACAACAATGCTTAGTGCTGTTATACATGTCTACCATAGTTGTGTCCCGCTGAATTCAACATGAGTTACTCCTAGTTAAGTAAATTGAGGCTTTCATTTTTAACTGCCTTCTGGAACAGTGTTCCTTAAACATTTTTATCTCAGGGTCCCTTTTCATTTTTAAAAATGGAATATTTTCATCAATATTTTCTATATTACAAATTAAAATGGATACATTCATTGCTGCTGCTTTTTTTTTTCATGTAAACTGGCAAATAATTTTGATTTTGTAGATCCTAGGACCACACTTTAAGAAACATTGATCTAGAACAAGTCCCAAATCCTGTTCTCCTTTTGTAAAGTTTTCTTTGTCTCATCATGAGTTGTCAAGTATCTTTTCCCCCCAATTCTTTAATTTACTGTTTGAAAGAAGAGCAAAACTCAATGGATGTTTTATTTGTAACAGTTTATTTGCTCTCAGATAAAAACATTTCAAAAAACACTACACAAAATAAATCCATTGTGATTGTAAAGTGCATTTTTCAGTTGTGTAAAAAATATATTTAAGAACATGCAAGGCATCCTGAAGCAAAAAATGGACTATTCCTCATTACATTCATACAGGCAAGAGAAACACAAAAGTCCAAGAAGTTGGATTTAAAATTTGGAAAGAAGACTGAAATAAAAGTGCATTTCTTATAGCCATCCTGGGCATGCATTTCACACTGTCAAGTATTTTTTTCTTTCTTTCTAGTCACGTCACAATAAGCTAGATCTGCTAAAGAAGCCAGTTATTTGGATTCACATGTGATTCCTCAATAAGCCATGCTTTGCAAACCCAACGGCCATCCACAAAACAAAGCCAAACCAAGCAAATTTCATTATGACTTTGTGCAGGGGTGCACTAGTTATAATTAAAATTACTCATTTTTAAAATTCAATCAGAGGAACATTCAAACCAAGAAACTCAGATTTTGCCCTTTTGGGTTCAGCAAGTTGTGTCCTCGCCCTTTGGCATGTTTGTGTCCTTGCCCCTTTGGCATGATACTTTGATCTACTTTCTTGGAAACCTTTAGGATAGTTTTACATACCATCAGAGGAAGCCACTACAGCCTACCACAAGGCCTTTGAAGATTGAGTTATGGGATATATAGAACACAGACTTTTGGACTGAAACAATTCAACTGGTTTGATATGTCCAGAGTTCTTCAGTTCAATATTGTTACTTGAGATGCTTCTGTCCTGTAACAAATCCCTAGACATAGACAGGGTGGGAACATGAAGGATTAATAGAGGTATGGATCATGTGAGTGGGATCTTGATTTATGTGGCATGTTTCAAGGCTCACAGGAAGAAACCTTATCTAAATAGAGCCACATATAGTCCTGCACTAAGTTTCCCCGGCTTGTTTTTTCTACTGGCATGTTAATTCAACATGAAAGGCAGTTGTGAACAGCCGATTTGCAATTTTATTGAGTTGCACGAAGGAAAAGATTTTGCACATGACTTTGGAGGATTATTGAATATACACAAAGATTAAAACATTTTTGTAGTCTATAGTAACCTTCCCACTTGCAATCCCAAACTTGTAATTTAAACTAATTTTCTACTCTCTAGCTACAAATGTACACGTTTCCCTGCTTTTCAAGCCCTCCTAGACCTCCCACAGAAAACCATGCCATCATCTCCTGTAGCACCTGGAGACCTTCAGGAAGAGAAAGGTCATGACACATATTCCTTTTGAACATATGTGCCGCTGTGTTCGGTGGCTTCACTTCCAAATGGTTTTGAACATCTTGCTATTTAAGTTATAGCAGCAGTTAATGTGTGCATTTTATTACCGGTTGTTTCTTGGGGAAGCAAAAAATAAATTATTTTTTCCCCGGCATATAACCAACCAAAGGATTCCGTTTCCCTTCATTAGTCAACACATCAGAGTGGCTCAGCCCCCAAATCCTTTTCCTCAGAATAAACCCCAACGCGGAAGAAGTCATGCTCTCACTTTTCAAATGGCAGTGGGAAGAGAGACCCATGGCATGTAGGAGAAGTCAAGTCCATCTTTTATCATAACTGGCTTGCAACTGCTGATCACACCGTCCTCAGAGGCTTTGGTTTGTTTGTTTGTTTTAATTTTGAAGCAGCAAGATCTAAGACCAATCGGGTATTTGTACTGAAGTTTCTAATACACAGCTTCTAACAGCTCCAGTGCCAAGTCTTAATTCAAGTTGACGGCATGCAAATGAAATGACAGGACTGGGTATTCATATTTCTTCAGAATGCTGGGTATTCATATTTCTTAAGAAACAAGCTGTGGCATGTTGACAGACTTTCCCCATTTTAAACCACCAGCTAACATTCCAGGGCAAGGCTCTTGCATCATGCTAAGTAATGAAGCTTGGTCACTGCTGTTTTTCCAAAATTGCATAGGAGCCTGCATGAACTCCTTTCCAACTCAAGATTTTTTCAGATGGAACAGGGAACATAAGAACTTCATCTGGATATTAGACACTAAATCTAAAATCCTCAGTTCTACTTCACATTCAGCAAAACTATTTATGGGGCTACTTATTTAATCACCACCATTGAATGGAACCAGAACAACTGATTTGCTTTAAGGTTGAGTTATGAAACTCTAGTATGCATATCTTTGAGCTTTCAAGTAATTTCACCACTTTGTTATAGACACTACAAACAAGCACTGAAAAGGGTTAACTTTCTAGTCAGCTGGATTTATAATCCAAGGTGGAAAGTCTAAATGGCTTTCTTTAGTGTTAGACAAGAACCACAGAAGGATTGGCCCCAATAAATGATAAAACATGGCTATTACCTGTAGTTACTACGGTATCTGCCAATAGGGGAAAATATTTTGGAAAAGAAATAGTGATACATTTATGAAGATGAAGCAACATTTTTGGATTGTTTTGCTTTGCATGCAGGGAATGATTTACCATTTTGGGTCAACCATCTTTCTCTCTCAACTTTACCAGTTCAGGAACATAGGAAATTGATATTTCATTTCATATTACATATGCCCATTAACAAAGAAAAGACCAGGATATCTGTGAAAAGAAAGAACAATCTAGCCCATTGCATAATTCAATCAGGAGAAACTGACAAGAATTTGAACACTTTCATTATAAAAAGGACTCATGTTTGACACAGTAGTCACTGGAATTCATTCATACTGGCTTTTAGCTTTTCTATAATAAAGCTCCTGGATTGTTGAATGGCTGTTTAATTCACCCTGCCACAATGTCCTGCCCTCACTTCAGCTGACGTTGAAGGCCAACACTGGAAGATCCCCTATTCAGACCATGTCCCTGTGACTCTGGACACACAGAAACAACATAGCACATACTCCTCCAGTATCTGTACTACAGAGACATTTGCACTAGGCTCATCTTGCCATCACTGCATAAATACCCAAGGTGTACAGGACAATTCTACATCTTCCTATTCCTTTCAGATATTTATTCTGCTAAAGCATTCATTGCCAGGTTCTGTGTAGCAGTGCTTAAAATCCATCAGATGATGACCTCTGCCATAAAGCAGCCTTAATGAGCAAACACTTCATCATTCTATAGTCCTCTGTACTGTGATAAATTTACTCTGCTATAGACTAATCTCTAAGCTCCCCTGCACCTATCTAATGCTCCTACATCTCCTTTCGATTTCCCTTTAGGCTTTTGGTTTTTATGCATATACTTTCTGTTTTATGTCTTTCAGCTTCATATAATTATTTTTTTTAGACTTTGATGTGTTTTCTATGCTTTTTAATTGACTGTAGCCCACCCTCTTTATGCTGTAATAAACAATTGATTTATTAATTGGTTCTAGTCCAGCCTAGTGGGAAAAGCCCGATACCAAGTCCCTAGAGAGATCAAGCATTCTTGTGTCTGAATTCAAAATGTCTGTTCTACCATCGAGTTCAAATGATCCTATTACTGAGCATAAGTGTTGAGGAAGACAACAGACAACTGGACTCAGTGGGTATCCATTATTTGACATGATATCTTATTTATGTCAGTAACATTCAATTTATAGGCATTTTATAAAATTCATGAAACAAAATGACATTTTTAAATGTTCTTCACCCAGATGACTAAGCCCAGCAGGCCCGAACAAAATTAAATGTAAATAAGATGGTGTCATGAGGAGTTAAGACTTAAAAACAATTTTATTCTTAACAGTCCACCACCACCTAATAAAGGAGGGATGAGGGAGATAAATAAAATCACCTAAATAAAATTATTACTTATTGTGGAAGCTAAAATGCTACATCAGCCTTCTCCAGGCCACTGACTGTCCCGCCTGGAGACTGAACTAAAGTCTAGCACATCCTGAGGGCACCAGGTTGGTTAAGGGTGGATTATGTGACTAGGCCACATAGAGCTCGTCTGGCTCAGCCACTGAACGAAATGTTCATATGTGTTTAGGAGAAGAGATACAGGCAGAATGGTGAGTAAGCATTTTGGAATCTTCCCATACACAAGTCAATTCCTAAAATGGAAGGAAGGAAAGAATCATTTGAGCTAAAATTATAGTCTTTTCCATTTGGGACTCTTAGCCGCTCAGATTGTACAATCTGATTAAGAGAGGAGGGGGAAGACCGCTTAGCTCATCCCTGCATCTTGTTTCTTCTGAGAGAATTGGTTTTATCAGAGAGGTGCATAGCAAGTTTGATTCCAGAATACGGAAAAGAAAAAGGAGGGGGTAAATCTGTTTTGCACAGCTCACAATACTGTAATGTATCTCAAAGGATAAACACAAACCAAATTGCCCAAACGACAGCACCAAGTGCTCAATTCAATTTGTGGCAGCCATGTCACAGGAGACCATCTCCTTTTGTTTAAATTCAAAGGAACATGAAGAGAGCTTCTGCCTTGAAAACCTTTGCAGCCAGGAGTTTTCACATTTCTCTGTTTCCATTCTGTAAGTACAAACTTCAGTTCTTTTGCCTACTCTGACTCTGCAACTACCTCCCAAGAGGGTATTCTATCTCTGTCTTTTCATTCTTGTGCAGTAAATATAACCCCGAGTCTCTGATTTAATAATAAGGGCCAAGTTTTTCATATCCGGAATAGCTAGGCCATTCAGGAAATAAACCATAAGAACATCGGGGGCTTCCAAACTGATCAAAGGCAATCCCAAAATCTGGCCCACTACAAGGCTGTGAAATCTCTCGAGCCGATTTGAGTTCGGAGCGTATGATCCTGTAATTCAATCCCTTGTTGCTATCCCAGTAGACTTTGCCGTCACATTCATAACACACTGCAAATTCGATTCTTTCATGGGCTTGAACCCGCTCTGGCAAGCTAACATCAAAGGAGAAGGTATCCTTATCGGAACTGGCATAGGTGTCCTTCACGTATTGACATGGGTGATCCATGAAGGTTTTCCAAGTATCAAAGGTCATCCGAATCTTGACGGCCTTCTCAAATGCCAGATTCCTGACTTTCACCGTACCCACAATAGCTTTATCTTTCAACATGCAGTTCTCAAGACAAACATGATCTGCCTGGAGGCGATTCCGGAAGTCCAAGTAATCTGCAGAAGGCTGTACGAAATCCAAGACAAAGTCATCGTGATCCACCATGGTCAGGCCCACAATGTTGTCTATCAGTTCTGTGATGTTCAAGGGAATATCCAAGGGATCATCAAATTCTGAGAACACTTTCACCACTGTCAGAGCCAAGCCCCTGCTGTCTGCAAAAGAAACCCTTTTCTTCACTCTGTTCCCCTGCAGAGCCTGGACCTCTGACCCCAGCTCATTCAGCACCGGGCTGCTGTTCACATGGATGCAGGGTCGCAAAGGCGTCTTGATCTTTGGAGCTATTTTATAGGCAAAGCTCTCTTTCCGCAAAGAGGGCACCCGCAGGTAGAGCTGCATGGCTACATCCACCGCCATTCTGGGCTTTTGAGGAAAAGAGTCCAGGATTCTGGAAGAGGGGATAAATAAAAAATAAAATAAGAGGAACACATTAAACAGTTACAAAGCCACATAACAGGCTGCAGCCCGTCCCAGTTCTCTGATAAGTGTGCCTCTGGATAACATGTTTTAGCAAAGCTTGCTCATTTTCAAGTTTTGTGTTTTTAGTTCTCTCATCAAATATATACTGGACTCTGCTGGGTATATAAAGCTCAGAGCCTTACTCTTCCTTAATATCCTTGAAAAAGACAGTCAGGTACAGGTCAGAAGTACAACAAGAAATGTGGACGTACAACTCATATTTTTAGTGTTAGGCTGTCTGGCAACAACACAGTTGGACTTACAAGTTAATATGTCTGCCCTGATCTAGCAACCAAATGGCATATTCACATTTTCAGAAATAGGAATTCCCCCATGCAGAAAGTGTATGATCTGAATCAAGTTTTGGCAGATTTCAACGGAAGATGCAACTAGTAGATCAAAACTGTGTTTCATGCCCTTTCACATGCTATCTCCCCAAACAAAGACCTAGAATTCAAATTTCTACTTGATCATGGCATTCTCATATGTCCTTTCAGATCATGGAACCACACCTTCCCCAACATTATAATACTAAATCCGCCTCAGATACTCTACTGAAAAAACATCTATCTTTCTGCTATCACATCATATTTAAAGGCAACACAAACGGCATAATCGTTTATAGCATGCTCACCCTGTAACCCAGAAAGAGTTTGATCGAAAGTGCATTCCAGTCTGCAGCATTTTGAACGGTTGGGTATTGAAAACCAGCGGAGCAATAAAGCTTGGACAGGCTTGGAGTGCCGAGTAAAACACAACTGCCAGAGGCTAAGGCTGCATTTCTTCTACAGCAAGTTTTCCATTCCTCTAAGCATTGGAAACTTTTCTTTCAGTGTGTAGAAACAGGAAACTGCAGCAAGACTGCAGCAAGAAAGAGCTGCCCCAACTTCTTAACTGGAGCGGAAGCCACAGCAGACCTGTGACTTCACAGATTTACAGTTCAACAATATTGAGACATTTCAGGAATTTGCATCAATGTAACTATGTCAATGAATTTGAGTCACAGTACATCCAAATTCACTTCCCTAAAACTTTGCCAGGATCCAGGCACGAACAAGAAAAAGGATATTAATAATGTGAAGAAATATTGCCTAGAAGAAAACTACCTAATACCTTCCTACTTTTTAGATTTCTTGCAGTTTTGACTATTACATAGATTTGGAAACAGGTGGCTTCAAATTACAAGGAGTGAATGAATGATCTTTCAGTATTGAATTGTTCAAGGTTCACTTCTGAGTTAGCTACAGCTCAGAGTAGTATTAACATGCAAAATAGCAAAATCTAATCTGCAAAACAGTTGCAGAATATATTTACGTAAGTAAGCAAATTATATTTTACACTGCAAGCCAGTCTCCATTAGGCACCATATTAGTCTCCCTCAATCCTGACATGGTCCAGTTTCTACGAAAAGTCAGTTTACAAAAATAAAAATAAACTGGCCTCAGAAAAGAGATTCCAATAGAATCAAAGGTTTTAAAAGAAAATGGGCAGTTCAAGTTGGTGCCAATCAGTTGTTTTGAATTACAGTTCCCATAATTCCTTGCCACTGATCCTGCTGCCTGAGATGTGGGGAATTTAACAGCTAAAGTATATTAGTTTGGCTATCTTGATTTAGACATTGAACCTGGACTGGAAATGAGATTTTTTTTAAAATTACTATATAGTTGTCTCCTATGAGTCAGAACTGAAGAAGCTTCTTGGATGATAAGCAAAACATTTTCAAGGAACCCACCCACCCCCCGCCAATAAAGTCTAGTTGCCTTTTGGAGAAGCATTTTTGAGACAGCCATGACCTGGATGATTGTGAATCTCCACAGACATTCTACATAGGGTAGCTTTTGGGAGAGAGACTTGGAAGGGCAGAATCATGTACATCATCTGTAATTTCTCAGAAAGAAGATGAAATATAAACGTAATAAATCAATAATGATTATATTATGAAGCTTGGAACTCGTGTATAATTGTTACACAAACCACAGAAGCCTCACAAGTGATTGGGATTGTATAACTGATTTGTTGGCATTAAGAACTGCACCATCAATTTAGAGTTTATAACAACAACATTCAAAACCCAGGCAAAAAATAAATTAAAATAAACAAAAGAGTTTACAATTTTTCCCAAACTTTCATTTCGGTTTAAAGGTTAACCCCATCTGTCAAGGCCCTGGTCTAAGGAAGGCTGCAATCCAAATAATTTCAAATGAATAAGGCTCACAATGACTAAGAACCATTTGTGCAACAGCTTTTTAGTCCAGGTATTTAATTCAAAATTGCTGAAATTTCTGTAGAACATTTTGCAAATAGGAAGCTTTCATCATTCATGAAACTTTGACTCATGCACTCGGAGGATCAGCGAACAGATAAAACTGCATATGCCAAATTCTGAAACTTCTTTTATTAATGTCTGCTTTGTCCTCAGCTGTGTAGAACAGGCACCTTAAAACCACTAGCTTTCTCTCAGGTTCTTAGGGAATCAAAGCAACAGATACCTCCTTCTGTATGTTTGGAAACGGTTGCCTAAACAAACTATATTCTTGGACACATTGCAGTTTCCAAGAAATTGTAAAGGCTTTTCTCCATGAAGATCATTAATAGTGGATAAGGTGAAAAGATATGCAGCACAAAATCCATAGGAGTTTTCCAGGCATTTTCTCTAATACATATGCCCTTAATGCACAGCAATCCTGAGAAAGTGCAATACTTCCTCTGTTTGATCTTTGTGAAACAACAGCCCAGGTTTTTCATAACTCACCAAAAACATACAGTATATAATTTTTGCTCAGTTGAAAATCACAGCGTCAACCATTCTAATTTGCTCAGAAAAGCCACCTGCTGCTTGACATTAGGAACCATAGCTAAAAATTGATTTCTTGTTTGATAAGAGTACAATCATTTCTGGTGAGATAAAAGCCTGAAGGCTATTGCATTTGTAATCCGGTTTGACAGATCTGCCAGTGGCATTCAGGGAAAGTGAAAGCAAAAAGTTGTAAAGAAGTAGAATTTTGTAGTAACCTTATCTAACATATAATTATCCACCTTCAAGCTAAACCAGAGTAGCAAACATTTTTGCAATCATTTTCTGATATGCTTCATTTTATACTGGAGCCTGCTTACAAGTCTTGGTGAGTTTTTGCTACTAAGAGTCCCCAAAAGACTTGTTCTGATTCATACATCCAAAGATCAAATTACCCTTTCATTACTCTTACTAAAACAAAAACCAAAACCACCACTTTAAATGTCACAGCAAGTAAGATTTCCACCAGCAAGCTAATAAGATCCAATTTCAAAGCAGGATCACGAGGTCCAATAATTGGAAAATGACCAAATCCGTTTTTTCCACAGAATCTGTTGTGCAACAGAGGGAGCAGGTTTGTGGGAAAATATGGATATTTTGAAAAAGACCACACTTCTTTAAAAGTATCCCTGTAGGTTAAATCTATGAGATGTAACAGCCTAAAACCAGCTAGGTTATATTTGGTATTTTTGAAGGAACTAGACATAAATGGTGGCTTAATTACTTCTTCAGAGGGGTAGGGATTGAAGAGTCCATAGTGGACTTCATTGGCAGCCGCAATTAATTCATCATTACAACCTGCTTTTGTGTTTAAGTCCCCACCTACTAGAATATATGCACTGGGAAATTCATTCAGGCAAACATTAAGGAAGATATCAACCTGTTTACAGGTTTGGGTTAGCTGTAACTGGAGTTGCTGAGGAGGAAGATAGACATTAAGGCACAGTAAGGAAAACTGGTCAGACTAACAAAGCTGATACAGCATTACCAAACTGAAATGATTGTTTTACAATTTTAACAGATAAGCTGGAAGAAATAAAAACAGACCAAATCCCCTCTTAGGCCCACCATTCTGAGGCTTACTTCTGCAGGGGCTAATAGAAAAGGATTGAGAATTCCCCCAACATCCATGTCTCAAAATGATGAAATAAATTTGGATAGGAATTTAAGAAAATCTGGGTCTGCTTCTTTTGGGGTCTACTCAGCTATGTTCCAAGGCAGGGCAGAGAGATCCAAACTTTTGGGTGCCTGGGACCAGCTCCACGCAGGTTGGCTTTTCTGTGGATCGGGGAGGAGGGAGGGGGCTGGTTTCAAGTGCTATCTGGATATCGCATGTGCGTGGATGGGGCTTCACTTGCTTGCACGGCCCGGTTCCTGATAGAACATGTACTGGTGCCAATCTGTAGCCCAGTGATTGAGGACCCAATTAACACTATATAGTAGTCAATTTGCTGGTTCTCTCAGAGTGCTATCTCTGAATAATTGCTCAAGACGAGCAACACCTGGTATGAGTAAATTGGTGACTGAAGGAAAAGATGGAGAGCAGACCTCTTGCTGCCAGTGAGGATGGCTAGTATCCTGGGGGCAATTCCATAGGGGAAGTTTTATGGGTAGAACAAGTAAGGCCAGACTGAGGATTGAAATCAGGGGGTTGGTCATGTTCAGGGCTCCTAAGGAAGGAGTATCATTAATCCAACCTCCTCTGAGACTTTTTCAAAGCCAAAAGCCTATGTATCAATAGTTATGAAGAAATATATAAGTAGAATTTCTCAAACCAGAAGCAAAGCAACTAGCAACAAAGCAAAATCCGACAAAGCAAATGGCGATGATGATGATAACTCACTGTCTCTAGGTTTCTAAGTCTTCAAACTGGTTTTAGATGAATAGGAACTAATTGCACTTCTATAAAGATTTCAGTAAATGACTACCAGGAACATTTACCCAGGGGGCGTGTGTGCACATTGCATGTGTCAAAAATGTTAAGATAATGTTTATTTGACTGCAAAATTTACACACAACCACTATCTTGACTCTCCCCCCTCCTCCTTTCCCACAGACATTCCTGGAGACTATTACACATATGCTACTCTTGGCTTATTTGAGAATGAGGACATGAATATAAACAAACAAAGCCATGCATCTTTTAAAAAACAGGTTTGAAAGTCAATTAAGAACAACTCCAACTCTCCAGTTTACCCAAACAAGTTTAGCACCTGACAGATTTCCTCCACTGCTGTCTGCCAGACATGTCAGATTTCAGTTTCTATAATCTGCAGTCTTCATGCCCCAAGTCTAGGGAATCTGCCTAGCTATAGCTGAAACCAAAAAAAACACCAGATTTAAATGTTCTTTCAACCTGTTCTAATGCATTTTAAACTCTCTTGAAAATACAGTCACTATTTAGTAGTGGCTGTCATGTTCCAAATAGTTCCAACAGGTGCACAAAAGCAACTTTCAAACATAGTGGTTGTCTTTTCCTTCTATGCAAATGACAAGAGATTTTTGTTTCTCAGTTAAAAACATATCTGGAAGCTTTTTACTCAATCTTTGATCCCCACCAGACTTCCCTTAATCTTACCCGCAACAGCTATTATAAAGCTTTCAACAGCTCTTCATGACCTTTATTGCGAAAGACTGGTTTCTCAACTTTTTTTATAACTTTAAGACCTAGCAGTGCAGGTCATCTTCAATGCCCTGAGCGTTAAACATATTTACCTGCCATTTCAAGGGTGGAATGCATGAAGTACCACCAACCCTGCTGAATTCTTCCTGGTATTTGTGTGGGCCATGGAATGCTTACCCTTTTTCTATAACTATTTGCTGCAATCAAAAGTCTGGTTCTTTCAGATTATCTCCCCTTCCCCCAAAGTATAATAAAAATAGTTGAGTGGTATGAAGAAAACCTGCCCTGTGAAGTTGAAGTGGCGTTTTAAAGCATGGGAGGGGGCTGGTGGAAGAAGGGCTTTATGAGTTGTAAGTTGGACATAGAAGAATATAGAGGATGGCCTAGCAAAAATATAAATTCAAAGAGTTAACTAAATGTCCAATTCCAGGAATGCAGGTTGAAGAAATACCGTAATCATCTTGTAGCTCATAAGGTTATTCATACTGGCATATTATTGCAGGCATACGGCAAAGGGTAGTTCTTGCATTTTAGTATTCATTAATCAAGTACTTTCCAACCTGTGAGCCAAATGCAGATCCTGGCACCCAATTTACAGCCCTTCAACACCTTAAAACTGCACTGCTGCAATTCAGTAGGAAATAGTTGATTTTCAGTGGTGCAATTCCTTCCAAAAATGGGGGGAATGGGGGAAGGAACATTAGGCATCTGAGAGGCAAACAGCATTATTTTTCCAATCCAACTCCCCCTGCCCCTTACATTATACAACCCATGGTGGCTCCCAATCTTTCTCTTAATTCGGTCATTTGCTGCTGAATTTTACTTGCCACTGTCTTTAGGCCAATTTCATGGGGTTTTAAACACTAGAAATGAGTGCAGTAGGGTTTCCATGGACTTCCTCTTTTTACTCCTAGCCTTAAACTTCAGGAAAACCACAAAGAGCAAGCAACACCCACCCACCCAGTTCTACACTTCCTGTGATATCACTATCCTTTTGTAGACATTATGAATAGTTCTCCAGCCAGCTGGTGTCTACGTGTCAAGTTGCAAGTCTGACAAACTTGTGCTTTCTTACATTTGAGCATCAATAGCTCTCCTGGGAGATGGCAATATTATTTAATTAGATCTATATCCTGCTGTCCGTGTCAAGTTGCAAGTCTGACAAACTTGTGCTTTCTTACGTTTGAGCATCAATAGCTCTCCTGGGAGATGGCAATATTATTTAATTAGATCTATATCCTGCTGTCCTCTGAGGACTCACAAGAACACACATGCACAGATGATCAACAAATCTGGAGGTAGCTAGGTTGAGAGAGAAAACACTGGAGAAAACACCCAGCATCACTCATTGAGCTCTAGCATTGTAAACCTGCCCCTCTCTCCCCAGTTCGGCCCAACACATTAACCACAACACGATGCTGGCTCTATTGTGGGCTGGACCTCTTTCAACTGATCCACTCACATGAAAGAAACAACGTTATGCTGCTAGCATGGGAGCCAGCCATCTGAACTTTACTAGTGCTGACCAAATCGTAACTGCAAGATGAATAGCAAAGCATCCAATTATAGGAAATGATTACTGTAATCCTGAAGCTATCCTAGACATCTATTCAAAGTGAAGGGTGCTGCCAATAGATAACACAAATAAGCAAACACACCTCTTGCTGTTGGCTCCTGTTGAGGTTTATTTCTTTCTTTATGATATTAGTTTCTTTACTATTTACAACCACAGCAGAAGACCCCCTCTATTATTGTTCCTGACATATTTTAACAAATGCATTCAATTCACACAGATAATCCTCAGTTTATTTGCATTTATTCAGCGCCTGTTTAAAACTATAGCAGCACTGAAACAGTGGACATATGACTGGTCTTCAGAGTTCCGGCCATCATAGAACCTCAGTGGTCATGTTCACAATCCAGTTTACAATTACAGGGTTGCAGGGAGCTATGGTTATGTGATCGCCATTTGTGACCTTTGCTGCTGGCATCCCACAAGCAAATTTAAAGGGAAAGCTAGTAGAGAAGGTCAAAAGTTACTTCAGTAATTTGGTCTCGCTTTTTCTCCCACTTGTAGTACCTGCCCTTCCTTCCTGTCCATGGTTCCACTGGCCTTCCCAGGTCCTCCCCAGTCTCCATTCCCCCACAGCACCCCATGCTATTTACCTAGGACTTCTGTCTCATCCCACTTAATGACCCGCATGTGGCAGGGTTACAACAGCAACCAAAACTGCCCAGAATTGCCATCCCAAGTGATGCAGTTACATGACATTACCCTTTACAATCACATTGCTTAATGATACAATCCCAGTCCCAATTGCCATAACTCAATGACTCCCTGTATTTTTCAGGTGTGTGTGTGTGTGTGTGTGTGTGTGTGTGTGTGTTATAAATTACCCATCCCAAATTTATGCAATTTAGGTTATTCTGACTTTTTGAAGCAGAGAGTATCAAACTACTGAGGTCATTGTTGGCCTAGGAATTGCTTTTGCAGATCAAAGTAAATACCAGTAAGCTAACAAAGTTATGAAGACTATGGAAGTAATTCAGTCAAAATGCATCCGAATGCTTTATATTCATTGATCCAGGCCAAACAAGTTCTTTTGGCTGAACATGGGCTGTGACACTAAGGAAAATTTGAATATTACCTAAAATTAAATTTCTGGGTTGAGTCCTTGGTTCAACCAACCCTTTCTGCCTCTTCTTAGGAAAAAATGTATCCTTGGATTTTTTTTTAACTCCAGCTTTTCAGCTCATTCACTGATTGTGCTTGGATCAGAGAAAATTATGCTAGAGGTCAAACAGAGGATCTTTGATATGCATCTGCATACTCAAAGTTTCAACCCATTGTTATGGGGGCCCTTGCAGCAGATTTTTATCAAGACATAATTGAACTCTTACACTCTCTCTGTTCTGCACAGGAAGGCACTTACACTAGCAAGCACTATGGTTGTTGTTTTTTTTATTCCTGCATGTGTGGAAGGGGATATTATTAAAAGGGATGTTACTTATAATATTTCTGTCCTGCTTGGATGTGGCCATTAGGACAATTTCATAAGTGTTGCTGAGCTACCCTTTAGTAGCATACTTGGCACTATGAATTAATGTTCACCCTCCTTATTAAGTGAATGGGCTGGCCTGAAGTGCACTTTTTATGAATGGATCAATCAACTAATATTTCTGTGAACTTTGTTGCATTTTGATCAATTTCAATTGCTATTGGAATATGCTGGATAATTAATTATAACTCTGGTAGAAGACCACCAATATTTAACAATTAGAATTAATTTTTCTCCCTCTAACATGCTAACTCTCCATTGCATTTGCTGGATTGTATTGGGTTGTTTTTTCTTTTGTCGACTTTGAACAAAAACTGTAATGACTAGATTGCGTCCAGATCCTTTTAGGCCACCATGTTGATTTCCAGAAAGATTATCTCTGAAAAGTGCTACCTCTGAAAACAGCAGTCTTTCCATTTAAACACAGCATCTAAAATTCAGAAAGCATGCTTCTGTTGTAAATGTGGGAAAAACCAGAAGTGGTGCATCCCTTTTCTATCTTCGCTAATTATAAATGTGCCTGACTTGACCTCCTTGGAACATGAAAATGAATGAAAACATAAGAGAACAATGGGATTTATGGTTAACTGTATGAAGCTGACACTCTTAGTATGGATATTGGATATTTTGTAATGACAGCATCCATTCCTACTTATGCAATCTCAGATAGATTACCAGTCTTGTTTAAAACTAAATATTTATCTATCGATATTTACTAAAAATAGTTCACTGATTAGATCAGATATTACATTTTGGGACTTGCTAAGGGTTTTAGAGTTAATCATCCTTCTACTAATACAAACAAGTCAGCAGCAGGAAATCTACACCCCTGGATATTTGAAGGAAGGATTTGTGATGTCAGGTGTCCCCCTGCTCTATCATATTCATAATACAGAAGTGCAGACTGATCCTACATATGGCACACAAGCCCAAAATACATGTACACTGTTTAGAGAACATAGTCGTATATTAATTAAAGGACTATAGATATCTGACAGCATCTCAAAGAACAAAGAACTCCAGAATTCCCTGGGGTGATTTAAATATGTCAAGATATTGACATATGTCAAGATATTGACATATTTTGTATATAGACATACAAAGTATATATACCATGTTTCTCATAAAACACCACCCACCCCAATAATAAGTCCAACCCTACTTTTTGGGGGGTGGGCCTAATTTTTCCGCTACCCCGAAAATAAGCCAGGGGGGTGGGATTGTTGGGGGGGATGAACTATCCGGCTGTAGCCACAGCCTACTGGCCCCTTGGGGAAGCGTTCACCGAAAAGCCTCCATTCTAAATGCTGAAGTTTCGGAATGGAGGCTTTTTGGCAGAGGAAAATGGGGAGGGGGG
>JANHFL010003045.1:47311-61212 GCA_032468155.1 Oxyrhabdium leporinum
TACCAGTATGGCTCTTTAATAAACTCTTCCTTAGATTGTTTGATATCTGAGTGCTGAGTGAATTATTTGAACTTAAAATGGAACGCTGACATTACTATTCTTTTGTTCCTTTTTCTCTGTTTGATTTTTCTAAGAAATCAATGTGAAATCAGTCTCTTCCTGTCCACCCACCCTTATGGAATATAATAATCATGAGTATTTCTTCATCATTTCCACTGATTTTCTAGTGAATTTTACAATCTGATTTTGCCAGAAAACTTTCATTAGTCAGTTTTTTTAAAAAAATTTTTACTCAGTTTCACAATAGCAATCTTCCTGGTTTGATATCCTTAGCTTATCCAAGGAAAGTATATATTCTCCTATCATTGTTCTGCAAATATAACTGACAGTATTATAGCTTTGAAACAACAGAGGGTGGAAACTGTAGTTGTACAACAGATCTGTTACAAGTGGAGTTGTTAGAAATTGATTGTTGTGAAGAACATGTCGCTGTGATCTCTTGAAGAAAAGACAGAATGTAAATCTAACAAATATGTTTGGAATATGAACAGTGTGTTCCAGAAATAAAACAGCCATTTGCTTTGTCAAATGCACACTCTGCCCTGTTCCCAGTTAACCCTGAACCTTCCTACAATTACCCTAGATATATATTTTTCTTGTTTTTTCTTGTTCATTTGAAATTATGGGAGAGCAAACTAGAATACCTTTTCTCCCTTCAGTAATATCTTGAAGTGTTTCCTCTACTGCTTTTTCCCTTGCCACACCATAGTTCCAAGGCACAAGTAAGCTCCTGTTTAAGATCTATTTTAATCTAAACTAGAGTAGGTATTTAAGCACCCTTATTAGTGAACCTGATTTAAATCGTTTTAGTCAAGGGGTACCTATTTTCATTGTCTTTATAAATAAGTAGGGTTATGGTGGGGCGGGGACTGATGCAAAGTAATAAAACATATTTCATGCTGCAAACTTTGGCCTTGTGTTGTAGCAATTTACAGTAAGCGAGTACCTTATGAGCAGAGCTTGCATCATGACATTGTGACGTGTTTGTAATTTTGGCAAATTCATAACTAGCTGTGAATGCCTCTGCCTACAAAAAACTTGCCCAGCTTGATTTTTCCAGTGTTAAGCAGAGTGCTTCAACAATTTTGCTCTCCGCTGGGCTTTTTGTCATTGTTGTTTGATTTTGCTCTTGCAAAATTATGCAACATAAATGTACTGAAAACATGGATGGAGCATATTAATAGCTTATTAAAGGGGTGGGCTGCTGCATGGACGCAGAGGTACGGGCGAACTTCTTGCTCTGAGCACTGGCTGGGCCCACCTACCCACCCTTGCCCTAAGCTATCGCTAAATAATTCACCTTTCAGCCACCCAGCTGCTCAGGTGAGCTCCGCGCCACCCCTGCTGCACTCACCTGATCTGCTTTCTTCATCAGCTGCCTCCCTCTAGCTTCGCACGAGCCCCAATGAGGTGCAGACGAGTGAAGTGAGGGCGCGCACAAATGCGCATGCACGACCAGCGAACTTCTTGCTACAGCAAGAGCAGCCCGCCTCTGACTTATTAGTGCATGTATGTCCATGAGCAGCAGAATTTGCAAGCTCATCCATTGGCCAGCTGAAAGGAGAAATGATTGGCTGCTTGGTATTAGCATCTGAAGGTCAGCAGGACTGGAAACATCAGAGATTTGGCTACATATTGGTTGTATGGGATTGGCGTACAACTTACAATTAACTTTACCTTGCAATTAAAGTATCTGGCATGACTCAGGTGTTACACCATCTGTTGGGAAGTAGACAAAGAGTTTCTTTAAAAACTCCAATCCAAGGACTTGCCAAAAAACAAAAATCAAAACCCAACATGGATGGGTCTATATCCATGATGGTGAACCTATGGCACGTGTGCCAGAGATGGCACGCAGCTCTCTCTCTGATGGCACTCGAGCCGTTGTTCAGCTCGACATGCGTGCACATGTGCCTCCCGCTGGCAAGCTGGTCTTCAGGTCTCTGTCGCGCATGCAAGGGGGTGGGGGTGCACACGGGTTTGCTCATGCATGCGTGGGATGGGCCGCATGCATGGGGTTGTGCACACATGTGTGGGGTGGGGCACCTGCGGAGGGTTGCATGCACATACATGGGGTTGCATGAGTGTGTGTTGCACATGCATGCATGGGGGCAGGGTGCATGCATGGGGGATGCACATTGCATTTGGGGGGGGGTTGGGCACACACACGCTTTGGACACTCAGTCCAGAAAAGGTTAGCCATCACCGAGTCTATATAATTCTTAGGAGTCAAGATCAATTCAAAGATAATTTTATTTTGTTCTGTCCTACGTTTTCTAAAAATGTCTACTGATGTTAGGTCTGGCAAGATTTTCACATTTTACTGCCAAGGGTTTAACTGATGAGAACTAACTTCTATGACAGATCCATTTTATCCTGCATGCCCTCTGTTAATAATGATTATTTAATTTCTACAGCTGCCCAATTATGGCAGACATCACGTAAAACTAGTATTCTTACAATTCAGAGCTCACATCTGGGTGCCCAATGGGCTACAAATCTCTTAACCTAGCATATGTGCTCACACATACAACACATTCAGACATACAGTACTTTCTATGGTGTGGATGAGACACAAGCAAAATAAATATTTAAGTTCTCTTTTCCTAATTCATTGAAATAATTTTGCAACATTTCCATCATAAGCATCTATTTCAGGGGTGTCAAACTACAGATGTTGTCCCTGGTTGTAGATTTAATCATCTTAATAAAAACTGATAACATTAGATGACAGGTCTACAATTAATGTAGTTCTAATTACTAGAAGACTGGTCAGCAGATAGGCACATTGCTGCTTGAGTCCAGCAATATTTACACCTTGAGTTTCTAATTTTTTTTTTCAGAGGCAAAAATCCCTTCTCACAAATACAGATTTAAAAAGAAATGAATTGCGAATTTCCTTCTCTGGGCTGATCAGTCAGTTAGGACTATTCTTTGATTAAAAACTCAAAGTTCAGGAACAAATATTCTTATAAATAAAAATAGGAAAAAAAATGTGTGTTTTTGTCCTGCATTTCAGCTGTTAGAATGGCTTAAAGACCAGCTTTTTTAAAAAATGGAAATGAGAAATTATCGCTTATGGAAGTAACTGCCCCTCTTGTGGACAACTATGCTGAAGGACCCCAAGTTACATGGTTGTACAGGGAAACTAGACAAATTTGTAGAGGATTTACTGTTGGCGTCTACTAGTTTTGATGGCTATTTATTAAACTGATGTGAAACATATCTGATCCAATTTGAATTAATTCAGTTTAGAAAATTGTGTTAATTAAATTCAAATGTTGGTTTCAAAGAACCAGATTAGTTCAGTTTACATGGCAGATGTGATTTGAAAAATAGGAAGGTGTTTTTTTGCAGATATGCAAATTGTCAAATAGATTGAAAACGTTGATTTGAAAAATTGATTTAATGAAACAGTTTAGCAACTCAGTTACTAGTATAACCTTGGTTATAGGATGATCTGAGAAATTGAAAAGAATCTCAGGAGACAATGTTAAATTACTTGGGTACTATTGCCAAGAAAACTGCATGGATGTTTGCATGAAATCACTAGGAACCAAGCTCAACTTAAACTTTACTTGAATAACAAGAAGCCCAACAGAAAAACAGTTGTAAGGCAGCTACAGATAAGGACACAACTGGATTAAATGGGCCTTTATTCTAATTCTGCAGGTTTTTAAAATATGTTTCTGAATCCTACAGTAATATTTAATAGTAGAAAAGACTCAGTATATAGTTGAATAACCTTATTTCAAAAATGCATCAAGATTGCCACCTTGTGGTTATTTCAGTAACTTACTATTAGAATAGAATAGAATAGATTTAGAGTTGGAAAGGACCTTGGAGGTCTTCTAGTCCAACCCCTTAGGCAGGAAACTCTAGCCTAGACCATTCCAGACAAATGATTATCCATCAAATTTACAATAGTCACAATGTCTTGCAGTCACATGATTGTCATTTGCGACCTTCGCAGCCAGCAAGCAAAGTCGAGGGGGAAATTGGCAGGAAGTTGCAATTTGCAGTCACATAGTAAAGTTGTGCTTGACTACCTGTGATGATTCGCATCACAATCACAGCTGGAACTGATGTCGTTAAGTTGGCATGGTCACATCACTTAGTGACAAAATTCCCTGCCCCAATTATGATCAGTGAGGACTACCTATATATTAATTGAATTAATTTTTCAAAATCTTAAACACAAGGCAATAAAATAAATCTCTCATTTTTTTCTCACTCATTTCATTTCTGGGAATAACCCATATTACAGATTTCACTATGTCAACCTTACAAACAAGTCCATAAAGTTAGGAGAACAGAGAGGGGTATTTTATCATGTTCTGACCCAAACATGCAGTTTTAAAAAATATTTTTTACAAGAGTCTAATAAAAGGAACAATATTTTGTGTCTGCTTTCATAGTAAAGCATCAAAGGCGATTTGCACATATCTACCGATTGATTATATGCTTACCATCATATGCTTACTATACTAACGAGGTCTCTTCCATTTACTTGGGAGTAACCACAACTAAACACTGCTTATTTTTTAATGCAGTCTGAAAGATATTTTAAGGTGTTTTTCGAGACAAAAATATTTCAAACGGTTTTCTTCCCTAGCCTCTTTTGAGTCAGCGTTAAGACTAAGGTACTTTCTGCCCCAATATTGAACCAATTGTGAATGCCTCCTGGTTTTATGAGATGTAGTGTTTAATTGTAGCACGTTATTGTTAAGCAGACTTCGAGGTTTTAGTACAGAAGCAAAAGGCAAACAAACGCTTTTTCTTCAGGCATGCGAATGGATTCTTTAAACATATTTTAAATGAATTTATTAAATAATAAAAGAGTCAAAGCGTGACTGTATCACCGAAGATGCCAATCTAATTGCCGTTTCACTTTGAGGTACTTATAAATCGTCTTGCCCGGCCTCAAACCACAAATTTTTGTAGTTATGTAGTTTTGGATTATTGTCCTCAATAAACCAATAAACAAGTATAGTGTTTTGAACTCCTCTGATTTTGGTTTTTTATCTAGTTTTAGGATTTGGGCGGAGAACAGATCCCGTTTTCAGTTTATGTTTATGCAGAAATATTGAAAATTCAAAAGAGTTCGCAAAACAAACACCACTGTATGCTGTGTAAGATCTGGTTAGTCGCACTGGATTAGAATTATGACGAGGGGTAAAAAAAAAAACCCTGAAGAAAGCAGGGGCAAACTATTCTCTTGAGGACTCCATTAAAACCCCAGCAATACAAGCAACACGATCCTAGGCCAGCAAACACCCGACGCTCCGGGCAAAGAGTTCCGCTTTCGTCTTCCGTTACGTCATTGCCTTTACGTCACTTCCCCCCCGCCGTCCCACGATTGGCTCCACGGAGCCGGATGCGAGGGCGGGCAATTCTTCCCCGTTGCCGCAGTGACAGGACCAGAGCGCTCTTGGAGCGGGGAAATGGCGGCGGCATCATCGTCGTCGCGTCGCTCGCAGCAGCATCATCACCATCACCCCGCTCACCCTCCAAGTCATCACTCGGTCCAGACGCCCGTATCTCCGCCTCGCAGCCCCAACCTTTCTCCCACCGGAGCTTCCCCTCAACAGCGGCCCACTCTGGCCGGACTCGAGGGCGAGGCCCCCGTCAACAGCGGCCGGGAAGGGACGGCGGGAACGGAGAGGCCTTTTTCTCCAGAGAGCGCCTGCGAAAGCTCCGGGCCGCCCCCGCCGCCGGTCTCCGGGGCCAGCAGCGCCGCCACCAGCAGCAGCAGCAGCAGCGGCGGCTCCGGGTCTTCGTCTTCGTCTTCTGCTGCCTCCAGCCCGGCTGCTCCCGACAGCCCCGACCCACCCCCTCCGCCGTTGCAGCCGCTTCCTCCGCCCGTGGGAAGCGGCGCTTTTCGGGAGCTGCTCGAGGCCTGCCGCAATGGGGACGTAACCCGGGTCAGGCGCCTGGTGGATGCTACCAACGTCAACGCCAAAGATATGGCCGGGCGGAAATCCACCCCTTTGCATTTCGCGGCAGGTGAGAGTCCTGGAAGCGGGGCTCGAAAGTATAGCGCCGGGCCCGCTCTTTGGTTGGGAATGCTTTGCCGCCGGTGAGGTGAAGAAACAGCCGCTCACCGTGCAAGGCCTCTAGGGCGAATGGCCCCAACTCCCTCCCTGAGGGAGGTGAAGGTGGTAGTAAGCCATAATTGGCTTCAGGCTTTCCATCACCTGCACGGAGCAAGGAAGAGGCAGCAAAATGACTAGGTTCCCTCTGTGGGAACCATCTTCTCTTCTCTTGTCTGAGCTACTGAGGGTAAAGGAGGGTTTGCCCTGCTCAGACTGGCTCTTGTACTGTCCAGTGAAGAATGTAGGAGGTTGTGCCTGCCTTCTTCGGCTCTCCTGTTCGTTCTTTCTGGGGGCCCAGGAAAGAGAGACGCAGATAAATCTGGGAAGGGGTGAAAGAGTGAATCTTGAGGGAGCGACTGCTGTGCCTGTCCTTGCTTTCTTAGCAAGGCGGTGGGAAAAATTGTGCGGTTAGAGCAAAGTAGGCTTGCACGTTGGATTAAACCATAACATGGTTAACTGGTCGGATTTCAGCTTAGTCTACGATGTGAATCCAGCCATTGTATTAATATGGTGAGTGAACCAAGGGTTTGGCTCAGAAGGGCTGCCTGGAGAATGCCCATTCTGTATGGATCCCTTGATGAGGAAATGTATAGTTCCTAAGGATGAGAAGAACAAATTCTTGGAAAAGGATTCTCTATATAACTTGGAATCATTCCTGGAGAGGTGAAGGGTTCTGTATCCCTTACCACGGCATTCATTTAAAGAACAAGGGATGTAGTTTAGGATTTTAATCCCAGTTTAGTAATAGTTGTTTCTAAGGCTCACTCCTCACATTGTGTTTTCCAGCTTATGGCTTTCATGAAATGTTTCAGTAATGTGAACTTATAATTATGCAGAAGATGCATTGTCAGAAATTTTTATACTGTGTCTCAATAAAGACCATGTGGTATGGAGTTTCATGTATTAGACTTGCTAAAGTCAATTTCAGATTAAATTATTCCATTGAGTGGTCTATGTAGTATGAAGTAACAGAGAAATTTGTTTGTGATTTCACATTCCAAGAAAAAAATGCCAAAAATAGTGGGAAAGCATAAAAAAACTTGAAAGCGTGAGTCTTAGAATAATTTTACTTAAACAATTATTTATGGAATTGAATGGTTGATTTGAAGAGCTAGCTCAAAGACTGGTTATTACATAACTGGCATTTTTAGTTTTGTTATATAAAATGTGAGAAACAATATGCACAGAAATAATGGTTTTCTTTTTTCAGAAGCACTGTTTATAATTACAGCAAATGTTTTAAAGTTTCCGAAAGAGGTACTTAAAGGATAAATCACATGCTTAAATCAATTTAATAGACTTTTTTTTCCTCCAAACTGCTATTTTCAGTATTCTCTTGGGAAGGTACGTCGGTCAGTATGAAACAAATATAGTGTTATTTCCACAACCACATTTGGTATTGGTATATAACTGAAAAAAATCTATTTATTTCTATTTGGACCAATAATATGGAAAACACATGTTTATGTTTGAATGTAGACTATCCAAAACCAACTGTTCTCCTTTTTTTGGTAAAACTCCACAACTTTTTAAAAAATTGAGCTGCTTTTCTGAGATGCATAAGATAAAATGAGATAAAGCTATTTCAAATTACTCCCATCATCTCCCTTCCTGTTATCTAAATATTTCTGATTGTCAGCATTTTAAAGAAAAACCTTATGGAGGTTCTAATATTTATTCCAGTAATGTAGTGTAGTTTGCCCTGATAGGTTATCCTGAATATATAGGGGTGCATAGATGCATTAAGGGGGACAGTTTGATGTAGTGATTGTCAGGATAAAAACTGGGAGATTGAATTCTAGTGCTGCCTTAGGCACAAAGCCAGCTGGGTAATCTTGGAAAAATCACTTTCCTCCAGTTCTTGGAAGAAGGCAATGGCAGACCACTTCCAAAACACCTTTCTGAGAAAATTGCAGGGACTTACTTATCCAGGCAGTCATTAGGAGTCAAAAACTGGCTTGAAGGCATATGCTCTCAGATTGTATGTAATATTGATTAGGTCTCACCTGCAGTAATCTGTGTGAAATTCCACCCTATCTGTGTCAAATAGTTATAGGTTCAGTAATAGGGCATTGATGTGCGAATTGTTTTCTTACGCTAGTCAGGGGTGCCATTGTATTAAAAATTACTTTAGACTAATGAATAATATTAGATTCCGGAGTGACGTGACTTAGGTTAGATTTATAATACCAAGCAGTAAAATGCTGTTTTTTACTTTGATGCGTAAAATGGTGTGGAACACAGTTTGTTTTAGGATTACACTGAAATTCTAATCCATGATATCAGAACCTTTAATCTACAGAGATGTAGGAATAAGTCAGAAATTGGTCAAGGAAACAATCTTTTTATATTATTTTAATTTATATAAGTGATTAGAAAACCCAAACATTCATGAAAACAGAAAATGTAACTTTCAGCATTCAAAATGAATCAAATTTTTTTTTATTCCAATTCCAAATTGGAGTAAAAGTAGGATTTGGAAAATTATTTGTTATGTCAATAAAGGCTTTTGAGTCAACTTGTGGTTGTAACATTTCTGTTCATTTTTGTATGTATACAAAAATGGTACACTGTTATTTGTTTCTGAATCAGAATAGGGTATATGTGCACATTTTCCCAATTTTTCCCAAATAATCCATTGTACTTGCCACAGTCTTAAGTCACATAAGACCCAACCACTTGTAATTGATCAAATGTCAAGAATCTCTGCTGTGATAACTTTTTTCAAAGTTGCTTTAATATTTCAGTGAAACAATCTCTGATGGGACACTTAAATATATACAAACATTTATTTTATTTCAGTTTATACTTGTCTTCCTGATAATAAGGTATTCATAGCAATTACCAGTCATAGCCAAACAGCTAAAACATAACTATTTTTTAAAAACAAAAGTGCTCAAAGAATTTGACAGTAAAAGTTTTGCATTCCTTCCCTGAATGAAGTGTATTATTCCCTTCCTACTGTTCCATGGGAGATTTTTTTCTGGTCAGTCAGGGAGCTTTAGGGAAACTGTCCAAAATCCAAGGGAGTGAATTGCTTTATTTATTTTTTTTAAATATAAAGTAAGGATGACAGGGTGAATTGAACTGGATGTGCAACTCTTCCTAAGCCTATAGATAGAATAAGGGATACACTTCAAAAACTAGTGTGAGGAGCCAGGAGAAAAACTAATTTAAAGTAATTAGATTTAATTAAGATAAATGTAGATAATATGATTGTTCTAATAAAGTATTTAGGGATTTTTCCCTTCTGTCATATAAAAACTGTAGTTTGGTAATACTTTTTAAGGTCTCTGGAGTTGGATATGCAAGACTTTCAGGGGCTCTTTGGGGTTGTACAACTGCCCTATAATCTTGATTGAGTGTTATATAAATATTAATGTTGCTATTGAAATTTTGATTGAAGGAATTGAATTCTGATGTATGCAATAATGATACATAGCAAGTAGATTTAAATCTGTTTATTGTTTGGATGTTATTATTGTAGATAAGCACTTTGATATATAGCTATTTTTAAATAACAATTCTAGAAAGTTTCTGATCTGAATTAAATTAAAGTAACAGACCAATAAAGTAGATTAGATTATCTTCTATAGTTTAACACTGTTTGCTGTGAGGAAGGATTTTAGCAAGAAAGAGGTTAAAAATATTTTTTGATTGGCATTTCTAAACTTTTTAAAAACCAACAAAGCAAAATAGGGCTGTACTATTTGCAGTGTATTAGCAACAGGGTAAATTATAAATGTAAAATTTATAAATAAAAGTTTATTTTAGAGAGTTATACTCCTGTGTGCCATATACAGTGGTAATAGTTATGCATTCTATATTGCATTTATTCAACTTCTTTTCATTAGGTTTTGGAAGAAAGGATGTTGTGGAACACTTGTTGCAAACAGGAGCTAACGTCCATGCTCGTGATGATGGTGGACTGATACCTCTTCACAATGCCTGTTCCTTTGGTCACGCTGAGGTGGTTAGCCTNNNNCTGTGTCAAGGAGCAGAACCAAATGCCAGAGACAACTGGAACTATACCCCTCTGCATGAAGCTGCAATCAAAGGCAAGATAGATGTGTGTATTGGTAAGTACATCTCTCTTCAAAACACCTTAACTGTTTTTTATGTTAAAAAAATGGGTAAGTATCAAAGCCAAAGCTCATTTAGAAAATTCATTGAGTAGTCTCTACAAATCGTCTAACTACATTTTATAACTCATGATCCATAGTTCATACGGTGTAATACAAAAATAGAAATAGAATGAAACTTAATCAGCCAAACAATGAATACATTTAGCACTGCCAAATTCAGTTTAAATATAAAATGCTACCACCTGTGGACTGAAAAAACATGATATTTGATTCATAGAATATTTGGGAATAACTTACAACTTTTCTAAATGTAATATAAGAGATAGCTATCTACCCTTACCACATGTAAACTTTTAAGAATACTTTCTATAACGTTTTCAGCAGGCTTTGTAACTGTGATGTTGAATTACCATCATCATAGGACAGTAATATGCGTAGATATTTGATTGCAATTTAACCTCTATATCAGTTAAGTTTTAATATTAAACATAATTGTCGTTTCCTTTATTGATTATTGACTTGACAGTTTTTCCCCAAAGTAACCAGAAACCTTCTAAAACTAAATCAAGTAGTAAATACAGTAAATAAGTTTAATTATAATCACAGTTCATAAAATATAAAGCATACCTTAAAATACAATATAATAAAATAACAGTGGAATACTGTTTGTATTATAACACAAAATGATAAAACAGTATTGGATGTAAAAAAGTTAAAGCAAGATAAATCTGAGGTTACATATAAATATTTCTAAGTTTAAATAACAGTGCAGCAAAAGTATCAATTTGGAAACACAACTGCAGGAAGATAGTTGAGTTGTTTGAGGCCTGAACTCTTGAGGTCATCTATCAATTAAATTAGATAGAACACTATGATATCTCTGTAGTTTATAATGTTTTTTTATTAATTATTGAATTCCTTCCTCCCCTCCCTCTCTTGCATAACATTCCCTTTTTCCATTTCCCCCCACAACATTGTGAGCTTGGGTTGCAAGAGAGTAACTAGCCTTAAAGTCACACAGTGAGTTTCCACTGAGGAAAGGTGTGTGTGTGTGTGGGGGGGGGGTGTTGACCCAAGTGCCAGTTCAACAGCCAGTACACCACACTGCCTTTCATTTTTGTTATATTTTGAACAATGAATGACAATGAAAGTGCAAAATAGATGCCATCTAGTCCCACTCTTTTTTCATTTTTCAACCAACTTGCTATATTTAATGAGAGAACCTGAATCAGATATTCTCACTTTTCTCAAAAAACTCCAAGAGAGATCCCAATGATTTGCTGATATGTAAACTTTATGACAAGTTTGGGGGGGGGGGCACAAGGGGCCTGGCCAGCATATGGGCATCCTGAAATAGTATGTTGTTGCCGAGTCTGTCGAGGAAAAACTTTTTGACAAGATTAGCTTTTAGAAAAAAGTGTGTGTGTGTGTAAGGTTATAAAAGTGGTATCCAGACTCAACTTTCATTGAATTATAGTATCTCTTTTATATAATAGTACCGGCAGTCTCCTGTTAATGACAGTAATTGGAATTTGAAACTCCATCACTAAACAACACAATTGTAAAAAACACAACATGATGATGGCTGTTCTGGCAGTTCCAATCTGGATATTAGGCACAAACTTTACATAATCCCATTTGTAATTTCTTGCCAGTTTACCCATTGACTTTGCTTATTGGAAACTGACAGAGAAGGTTGCAAATGATGATCATAGGACACTGTAACCATTCTAAATGCAAGCTGGTTGCCAAGCATCTGAATTGCGATCCCATCTCTGTGGGATTGTTGCAATGGCTGCAACTTTGAGGACTAACGATAGGTCTCCTTGTTCAGCCCTGTGATAACTTTAAATGGTCACTGAAAAGTTGCGGAACGAATGGTCATTCACTAAGGACTATAGAAGCACTTTCAGTGTTGTTGGGATCTTCTTTGTGAACAAATTGCTCTATCTTCAAATCTGCCCTTAAATGTCTGCAATTGATCTAACATAGATTTTTTTAAGGCTAATATTTTCGATATTAAATGCATATATTTCTTTGAATTATTCTCTGAGGCAATAAGTACTTAAAAAAAAACTTAATTATTTTGCAGATTGATTAAAACTGACAACGTACTAAATGTACCAAGAGTATACCAGATTGATTTCGCATTGCTGTGCATCATTCAAATAATTACACAACATTGCTTCTAGGTTATTTAAATCTAAAATATGTATTTAATTTCTATCAGTCAATCTTGCATCAATACTGCATGTATAACAGATATTATCAGATAGCCAGTTTGTTACAGTGGTTAAGGCACCGGGATTGAAACATGGAAACTGGGAATTCTAATCACACCTTACCTTCAAAGTCTATTAGGTGATCTTGGCCCCTCTTCTCTCTGAGCCCTAGGAAGCAGGCAGTGGCAAATTGTTTCTAAAGTCTTGCCAAGAAAACTACAGGAACTTGTCCAGACAGTCACCAAGAGAGAAGGCATTAAGTAAATAAATGAAATTACAGCACTACTCCCCAAAAATGGAATATATGTACAATGTTTTTACTAAAAACCAAACAAGAAATTTACGGCTCTGACACCCCTTATTTCTAGGTTTTCATGACTCAGAGCTCCTCTGTTAATGGCCAGGATTGTCATCTCTTAAGTGATGCAGCCATGTGACATCACATTTTATGACTTCATTGCTAATTAATAGTAATTCCCATCCCAATTGCCACTGTAACCTGAGGACTACCCATGTCAGTGGTCCCCAACCTTTCCAGTTTTGCGGACCAGTAGACAGGAAGAGGAAATAATTCCATGTGAATGGCAGGCTAATACGCTTGCATGCACAGCTCCATTTGTGTGAGGGGCAGGCGCTTGTGTGCACACACGCATGAAGTTCCATTTGTGTGAGTGGAGCTTCATGCCCGTGTGCGAGTACCTGCGAGCCACAACGTGGTTCCAAACGGGCCTCAGCTCAGTACCAGACCAGGGCCCAAAGGTTGGGAGACCCTGACCTATATAAAGTATTTAGATTGCTTTCCATCAAAAATTAGTGTCTGCTACTTCTTCCTGAAATGTTTTTTACTAAAAAGGCCTGTGAATGAAATATTTTATTCTTTGAATGTTTAAAAATTAGATTCATTATTATCCAAATTCACCCATCTCAGTCTTAGTGGGATATATATTGGATATGGCATTCAAAAGGCAATTATTTGATAAACATAATCAGTTTAAAATTTATACTGTAACAGTAATTTAACTGATGCTTTGAAATCTACAGTTATATCCTGAAGAATGTAATGGTTTTACATAAATATTAGTGTCAATTTATCACATTGAAGAAAATTTGCTTCACTGTGGTTTACTTTGCTTTCTGTTAATTGGAACATTGAGTTGAGTAATTAGTAAATTTTGTAAAGAATAAAGCAAGATTATGCAGCCTGCTCAGAATGTTATATGAGGAATGGGGGTTATTAAAGTGGAAATAATGAAATATTTAAGCAGTATATGTTCAATTATTTTAATTAATGTTGCTATAAACAACTACCTGTCTCCAAGTAGGAAAGATGCCAATTACTTAATTTTACTATTTATTCAGAGAATATATTCATGCATTAGTTATTCTGAATAAGTGTTATCTCACTTTGTCTTATAGAACAAATATTTTGTATTAGCTAA
>JANHFL010003045.1:68102-81693 GCA_032468155.1 Oxyrhabdium leporinum
TTTCAATACATTATTCCAATGCCAATCACAATATTGTTTAAACATACATAATAATACCATCATTCAATTTCTAATCTTCCCTCTTATTATTACTTTTGTTTTATTGTATAAAAATGCGTATACTAATATTCCCCCTCTCTCTTATTTCTATCCCTATTCTAACTTTTAATCATGCCACCATTATATTTAAAAACAAATCCTTTCTATCTAGAATAGGCTTCAATACCTATTCTAAAACATACATTCTTGCCCCTCATTTTTCAGGGTTTTGTGTCTTACATGGCTACCAAAAGAGACCTTTGAAGAATAGGAATGCTGTCTCTAAATCTAATTCTGCCTTCCTGTCCAGACTGCTTAAAGAGAAAACTGTTCAGAGAAGCTCTTGACGATGTCCTAATAAAAAAACATGAAGAAAGCCATGTCCTTAATCACCATCATCACCACTACCAAAAACAAAGCAGGGATAGCAGACTGCCTAGTTACACCTCCCATTCTTTCATCTTTACAGCATTCAATCAGATCTGCAGAAGAGCCATAAAACATTGGGGGCGGGGGGTGGGTGATGATAGAAATCCCAAAATAGATTATACCAGAATGTCAGGCAGTAACCCTTATTCACCCACAGAAGGGGGTATGTGTGTATCAATTTGAATGTCTTAGCTTCCCTTTGTATAGAAAACTAATAGTATTTGCTGACATCTAGATTCACATGAAATATCAAATGCACGGGTCACAAAGATACATTTCAAATTCGCCATGTCCCCTTGACATCCCAATCCCCAACTTTTCATAAGACAACCAAACAGCAACTGATCCTGAAGATCATAAGCCATATCCAAGATGTACAAGCTGTCAGATAGGTTTAATGAAGCAAGAGCTTCTCTGATTTATATTTCGTAGTCCCAAGAATAGGATTGGTGGATTATCATGGATTTCAAGCAAATAAATCACCATATCAAATATAACAGAATAGAGTCCCTTAAGAAAAAATATTATGTTGTGCTCTTGGTGGATTTACTAGAGATGGTTTATACTTTTCTGTCCACCCATCCCACCTATATTCCTTTCATGACCAAGGTCCCCAGGGTTAATTTACATCCCCTAGTTTTGCTGTTATCACATCCCAATGTATTAAGGGAAGGACCTGGATTTCAGAAACAAGAGATGAACATCCTTTAACTCTATAGTACTGTTCCGGACAATAAGGGAGACCTGATCTCTATGCCAAAAGAGAGGAAATAGATTATATAGCTGCTGATCTTTTCAGGCTAGGTAGCCACCTGGACCTCATAATTTCTGCCAGTCTCCCTGACCAAATTATCAGGGCCTGCATCAGGCAATGGTCCAAATAAGCTTACTCACAGGGCATTGTGTCTTTCTCCATTAGAAGTAAAGACATTTTGGCTGTTCTCATTACTAATGCCGCTGGTAGATATATATAAGGTTGCTTATTTCTTTAGTCTTGGTCTCTGGTTTATCAGTCTAAAATGGGGAAAGGAATTATCCTTTCCCATAATAACTAATATCAGAATGTCTCTGTCTCTGCTGTAGAAAAGGACTTTCATATTAAGTCCACTTGGAACCATTTCCATACTTAGTTGGCATATTTCTCTCTTTTAAATGGACCTGCTTTTATTCTGTTTTAAATGTACATCTTCTTTTTTTGGTTTGATGGTGTCCCACTGTGTTTTAGCTTTTCAGTCGTATCTATTAGAGCTAAAAAAAGAAAATTGTCATATTGTGAAAGATGAAGGGAAACCTGCAAAAACTATAATTCTGACTTTCCATCCACCACACTCAGCTGACATGAAGATAAATGTATAGCTACTTGAATTGAGTTAAAAATAAAACCTATGTGGAATATGAAATAATTTATTGTGCTATGCTTTATTCTGCTGAGTATCAGATTGACTGATTTTAGAAACAATTGTATAACATCTATTGTGATAGCATAGGAATATAGTATTTTGTAGGGAAGACAAAAATGAATCGTGAGACACCAGCATAATTTCTAATTTCTAATGGGTGCTTCCAAAGGAACCTCTTCTTGACATTTAGGATCAGCAACTCTAGATACTTTTTGATTCTAACAAGTGGGTTGAAAATAACATAGGATACTGGGATTACAGTTTTTCATGTTTTGGAGTCATCAAACCCAACAAGGTCCCTTCCAACTCTGTTCTTCTAATCTATTCTAATCTACTAATCATAGCTGTGTATACTCCCCCCAGGGCCAACAAGAATGAAGCACTTTATTAACACATGTTATTTGTTTGTCATGTTTACGTAGTGTATATTGGTGAACCTTTAAGAGGTGAATGCAGCGAAGTTTCCTTTTAATGTATGCCGATTAGTATGCATTCAAAGTGACAAAGTTAGTCTAAATCTACTACATGATTAGTTTACCAGAAACATTTTTGTGAATACTTTCATTTTGTTTCTCTTGAAGAAGGAGTGCTCATGCCCATAGTTGCAACAGCACTTTAAAAAGTTACTTATTTGCAGCATTCCCATGGTCAGGTGATCAAAATTTGGACGCTTGGCAACTGGCATATATTTATGATGTTTGCAGTATCCTGAGGTCACATGATCACCTTTTGCAACCTTCTGACAAGCAAAGTCAATAGGGAAGCCAGGTTCACTTAACAACCATGTTACTAACTTAACAAGTACAATGTTGTTGCAATGTCTCCTGTGCCTGACCTGATTTTTCTCCTCCTCTCCCTAGTGTACCAAAGAGATTGAAGAGGATTATAAAAAAGTAAGCAGGCACACAATGAGGAATATATATTGAAAGGATAGTACAATGGCAGTTGGAGTTACCAGAATTGCTGTCTACGAGGTCATGTGATGTCACACATTATGATCACGTTGCTTAGTAAAAGAGTTGCTGATCCCAATTACTGTACAAGAGAGTACATTATATGAGCACCAGGGTGAGTGTTCCAAAGTTTAGGGAATAGGGACAAAGGAAGGCTGAAGTAAAAGTATAAGCGCAGTCACTGTGATTTATTTATTTTATTAGTGACTGCATCACTTAGTGGCTATGTTGCTGATCCCAGTTTTGGTTGCTAAACAAGAAATATCTGTAGTTGTTTGAAATATTTCATTCATTCATTCCAGAGAACCTAGATAGTTCCCAGTGATTTCACAAGTTATTCAGCTCTATTTTAAAGTACAGAAGCAATCCTATAGTGTATCAAACTCAATCGTGTCATATGACGTATTGTGATGTATTGTGGCATTTCTTGCCTTTGTGGAGCTGGGATGGGTGTGGCCTGCACATGATGCATTCGGTCTGCGGGCCACCAATTTGACAGGTCTACTATAGCATTTTAACTCAGAAAAATAGCTAAGGTCTATAACTATATTCTTTTTATGTTAGTTTTATATTCTGCTTTTTAGGAGTTGAAAATGGTATTCATTGTTTTCTTACAAGATCATTTGGGGCTAAACGAGGCTGAGACTCAAAGGCTAGCTGAAAGTTAAACAGTAAACTGAAAATCAGACAGTAAGCTTCCTGACATCTAATGCTAACAAAGTTATAACTTATTTGGATACAGGCCCCCAAAATAGTCTGGAAAGTCAATGTCTTACTATTTTATAAGTTTGCTGACTTCTTTTTAGATTACATTTAACTTACCAAAGTTAAATATTATGCTATATGAATTTAGTTGTTTCCATAGAATGATTTAGGATATTGCCATCATAGGCTTTCCAGTGATTTTCATTTGACATCTGGATAGTAATTATAACAGCGGTAACAATATTATAATTTGATGGTAATCTGACAAGAGTAAAGATCAGACATACGGTTATGATTAGTGGCATTACCATAAAGCTATCTTTCTGGATCTAGGAATCTGCAAATATTAACTGGGTTGTTTTTAAAGAGGTGTTTAGCTATGTCATGGTGCCACTCACACTTGCGGTCACGGCCCCTCTTGTGCTAGTGCTGCGGGGGCTTGCAGCCCTACTTGCGTGAGTGTTGTGGGTGCTCTGGGCCTCACTTGTGCGACTGTCGCAGGCGCTCTCAGCCCCACTTGTGAGCGTCACAGGCGCTTGGAGCCCCACTCACATGAACATCGCAGGCACTTGGAGCCCCACTCGCGTGAGCATCGCATGTGTTCTCAGTCCCACTCAAATGAGCCTACCCCTCTCACAAAACCATCCCCTCTTCCCCCCTCTGGACCGCCAACCCAGTAAGGTTGGGGAACTGTGCTCTAAAGTATATTTTGGGAAGTGAAGAGAGCAAAATCTGCCATGCTTACATAGGTTTCCTCATAATGAATGTTGCCTTATAGCTATGTTCCTGATTTCTTTGATTTGTTTAAATGTTCAAATGGGTCTTAAAATATTTTGATGTTTCCTAATTTCCACATTCAACAATATTAAACTTATCTCAGGCAACGGTCAATGATAGTAATGAATACTATACAATGATATTGTTGGATGGTGATCAGTAGGAAGAAATGTTACATAGAAATCTGAATGAAATCTGCAGCATTCCTTTCACTGATGGAACTATTTCTATCAGAAGACTCAAGAGGTGCACAACTACATTGCCACTTGCAGTTTCCTATTGCATTGGAAATCAGTGCAGCTTATGTCGCAAAAGGACAACAGCTGCCTTGGTTGGACATGCCTGGTCAGCAGTGAAAGGAAGAAGATGGCATAGGTCAGTGGGTGTTGGTGATAGCCATCAGGGATAGGTTGCAGAGGCACAGTGCAGGGTGGCCAAAAGGACACAAATTGGGGAAAGACAGGCAAGTGAGAGGAATTGGAAGAGACCACAGCAGGGCAGGAGAGGTGTGAGATGCTCACCTAATGATGATACAGTTATTGCCTAATGATCGCCTAATGATCGCAATCAGGGTTTCTGAAGCTGCTGTCGCTAAGTGATTTTGATTTTGTCATGTTTCACCTAACAGCCGCCCAAGAAATCCCAGTCCCCATTAGGGTTTTTAAGGAAGGATTACCTGTAACGTATAATGTGTTTTGTAAGATGATTTGCATACTTCTGTAATTTTGAGGATGCATTTATAAATCTATTTGAAAGTAGTAGTTATATTCATTACCTGTGCAGATGCAAAAATAGTACCTGATCAATGTTAATCACACATAAAATGGCTCTAACATTTTATTAAACAAGATCTAACATATTAACCCTCTACTCTCCCAAATCATATTTGCAATAGCAGCAGTCCATGGTTAGTGGATCCAACAGTAGTTTTTGTAATTTTCAGATTTTGTTAATTGTAAAAGGGACACAACAAGGCTAAATTATATAGTCTTAAAAGTTATGTAACTGGAATGTTTCACAGTCCTGCTTCTTTGTATACACAAACTAAAACAAAAATAAACATTCTTAGTTTTAAAATTCTTTTGTTTTGCTTTGAGTGAATCAAACAATGAAAATATTTGACTTATCTGTGCTGTGAAAACTGATTGTGTCTAAAGAAACTTTAGTTTAAAATACTTGAATGTCCAGCAAGACAACCAAACTTCTCAAATCATTAGTAAATTCATGAAATGGTTTTGTAAAATGAGAGCAATTATCATCTAACATATGAGAATGTAATAAGGTTGCTAATTACTGTGTTCAGCTGAAAAGATTTCAGTCTCCTGCCATGTCTCAAAATACATCTCCTCTAAAATGGGGGTGTTATTTTGGATTCACTGAGAATGTGAAAGTTGCAGGTAAGAGGCTATGTAAAACAGGCTCTTTTTAGACCTTTTTCATTGGAGGGGAAGAGAACACAGTGGCAAAATGTAAGTTGTCCCAAGGGGGAGGTTAAAGAAGATGCTTTGTTGATTATGTTTTCTTCTAAATTGCTTGATTTGTTTTTTCTTGCAAAATACTTTGCTGCAACATCCAATAATTAGTTGGAAGTGTCCCAACATCAGAGTGACCTATTCCAACCTTACATAAGTGATTGAACCATGAAATGGACCATTTGATTTCTGTATTGCAATCTGTAAATCGTTCAAGTTCAAACTAGGCTGGCTGAGCAGGACATTTCGGCCACATAATGTTTTACAAACCTTTATTTGATAATGTTACTGTATGAGAACAGCTCAGATTGTCAGGTATATTTTATATTAATTGACATATTACAATTTGACATCATAATTTCATCTCTCTGGAATATCTAACTAGCTATTTAAATCAGTGGTCTGCTTTATTATAAATAAATCAGAACTAGTTTTAAAGTTAAATAGCAAAAGTGGCATATATAACAATTAACATATTATCAAAAATTTTGAATTGGAATCCAGAGAGACAATTTTTTTTCAAAACACTCTCAAAAGCAGCCCCAGAAAGCAGCATTTTCTGGAATTCTATATGGAAGCAGTACCTCTGAAAAGCCTGTCATTAGTGGTAATTTGTCTAAATGGTAGCCCAGAAATAGGGCTTCTGTGAATCTTCAAACATGAATACCATTCATCGACATAAATCATAAATAGTTTTATATATCCTTCAAATTATCAAGTTATGGTGTTGTTTAAATATTTAATGGATTCATTAAATATTTAATGAATTGAACAAATTGGACATGGAAATAAAAGAAACTATCCAGGATCCAAGTATTTCCATTTGGTAACTCAACTTCCCAGATTCCCTTCAAAATCCCTTCAAAATCTGTCTCATACAGAATAAATTACAGATATTAGACTAAGTTCATGCATTTCTGCGTCTAGATAAGATCACATTTGTTATATCAACCAAAGTTAATAAAGGACACACTTGGCTATCTCTTCCACCTGTGATTCCACACAAAATTCTGAAATTTATCCAGTTACAAATCTGGTTCTTGAAAAGTGGACAATCCCATCCAATGTTAGGAATTCTGCTACTAAGAATTTTTTCCATTATTATTGTTGGTTGCACAGCCAGATATTTAGACTGGATTTGGCATTTGTGTTCACCTATCAAGTCTCTCCCAGTGACCTGAAATAAGCAGATTTTGTTGTTTAATAATGCAGGTAGTCCTTGAGTTACAAATGTAATGGAGTCTGCCAATTACATTCATAACCTAAGGATTTGTTGGGGTGAATCATGTAAAATGAACATGAAAGCTCCGTGTTTTCACCCATGCATTCGCTAATCAGATGTGCTGGTCGTTAAGTGCACATGAAGTGTCTCAGGGTGGGGAAAGCCATGGGGGTGGGGGGGCTAAGGCCACCTGCTTAAGACCATCCAAGGCATTCCCTGACCCACTGAAATACTTCATGCAATTGCTCCCCCACCAATCCTGCTGCGCCAGGTCACTTACCTTGCAAAGATCTAGTGACTGTCTCCTCTCCAGCCTCTGTGCCGCGCAGGATCACAAAATCGCGCTGCCTCAAAGTGTCCCGTTAGCTTGCAGACATTTGTGCTGAAAGTGAAATGTTCTGGTGCTATGATCTTGTGGGACTTCAGGCCACGAGATCCCAGCGTCTAGAACATTTCACTCTTGGCATGTGAAAAGTGTTTGCAAGCCAATTGGATGCTGGAAGTGAAATTGTCCTGCTCTCAAAGAAACCGCGGCAGAGAGGAGACAGATCATTCATAAGGGTGAACGATAGCCATGGTGCTGCAACATTTGTAATTTCAGGACTATGTCATAAATACTTGGGGGTTATCACATAACTTTGAATGGCTGCTAAGTGAACTGTCATAACTCAAGGATTACCTGTATTAAAGGTGCTGTTGCATGATGTAAGTTGTCCCCAGTAAAGTTGCTTTTTGCAATTGAAGGATAAGGATTTTCTGATGGTGTTCAAATGATGCTTCAGATGTTTTGGGATTATATCTAAGGAACCTTTTACTATTGGTATCACTTTTGATTTCTGGTGCCACAGTCATTCTACTTCTCTTTGCAGACTTTTATGTTTTGTGATTTTTCTCCCTTTCTTTTTCTTCTTCTTCTATGCTTCTATTTCTATTTCTAGTATTTCTAGTATTACAGGTAATCCCCAAATTACAACAATTCATTTAGCGACCATTCAAAGTTATGGTGCAGCCCCCTCCCCCCAAGTACTTACACCCCAATCCCAAAGTTATGAATGTTGCAGCACAAAGGCCGGCGTTCACCCTTATGAACAACTGCAGAGGCATTGCAACATTTGCCCTGACTATTCCCCCCTTCCCCTGCCGGGTCTCCAATTTTTCTCCAGATGTCCAGTGTAGTCCTTGTTGACCTAAGTCTGGTTATATCCTTGTTGACCTGGACAATGACCAATTTGGTATGGATTTCTGTAAATTATGCCTTGCCATATCGTTTATGTGAGAAGCAATCTTCATCTGGCTTCTCTGATGAAACCTGACCTCTGGCATAGCTCTCATCCTGTTCAAAGCTCACAAACCCCATAACCATATCAAAGTAGTGCCTCTTCCTCTTACTCCTTCTCATGCTTATGATTACATTTATACTTGTTATAACTGCCCATTTCAAAAGACTTTGGACAGCTTACATCATATAAAAATGGTAACAGCAAAACTTGACATCTTGGATAAAAAATAGCTATAATAACAAACATGATCTCCATAATCCTAGGCCTTGGAATAAAGTCAGGTCCCTTCCACAACCTAAGACAATAGATGCAATACGTGCTAATAATACTTCCATGTTGCCTGGATTTGTCAGCCATGCTAGGTAATTCTCCTAAAAAGTGCTTCTATGGGCTAAGCTGCCATGCACCCAACCATTGCTCTGGCTGCGGTTCTTTTCCCTGTCTCCCAAAATAATTCCCATCTTCTGTTATAGGATTAAGCTTAAGTATATTTCTCCTGCTCTATCCAAAAGCTGCCTACAGGTAGTCCTCAACTTATGACCACAATTAGGATTGGAATTTACATTATAAGTCATTGTGATTGTAAGTCAAATCAGACCCGGTTTTATGATCATTTTTACAATGGTCATTAATCTAATGCCATGGTTATAAGTACGAACCCATTTTTCTGAATGGGTTTTTTTGCTAGGAATTGGCAGAAAAGATTGCAAATCATGATCATGTGATCACAGGACATTGCAACTGGTCATAAATGTGAGCCGCTTGCCAAGTACCTAAATTGTGATCATGACAGTGAGAGCAATTAATCAATGTGGAGGTAAGACTTGAAGACCTCCGAGTTCCGTTCCAGCCATATGATTCTGATTCTAAAGTTACCAAAAGGTGATCTACTCCAGCTTTATGATATTATATATTCAATATTTGTGCACAAATACCTCCCGCTCTTTGAGACGACACAAAATTCAAAGACATATGGTTTAAAAATTGTCTTTACTGACATGTTATAGATATGAATTACAGATGCTAGATACAGAGAAAAGACAGCAATTCATATATGTTTTTAAATACATTTCAAGGGGAAAAACAGGAAAAAAATGAATTAAATTGAAAAAGAAAGAACAGATTAAAGTTTCTCAAAACCCTAATAGTATCCAGGAAGCAGGCCTTGTCTATCATAGTACCTGCCTTCTGGAACTATATCCCCAAAGATATCTTGGCTCCAGTTCTGACCTTATATGAACAAGCCAGGTGTTCCCTCCTTCTCCCAAATCCATAGGTAGGATAGGTAGCAGGCCCCCTGTGCAATGAATAGTTCATCAGAAGCTATGTGGGTTTAAAAATATATTCACAGGAAAAATAAAAACAGTCTGCCATTATTTTTAAGTCACATTGGATTTGAACACATCTAATGATAATGATATGAGAGTTTAGGACTTTAAGAACTAATCAGTTAACAAATGAATAACAACTAATATAAATCTCTAGCAATTAACAAGAGCCTGAAGCAGTCCATCCTTGACTTTATAGTCAATCAGGTAAAGTTTCATCTTTTAAAAACTTAAATTGAAAGAAATCCTAACTCTGAATATGGTAGAAGACTATCTGTAAATTTATTGTCCATAAAATGTTTCTAAATTAAATTAAAGTCAGCATCAGGCTTATTTTTACATATGAAGTTATTTTGGCATTAATACATACTCCCAAAGCTTAATTTTCCAGTCCTCTTCTGAAAGAGTTTATTGTAACCTTCAGTGACAAGCATAGAGAATCCTGATAGTGGTTATATATAATATATGTAAAGCTATAGGCATGCTTTATAAAAATATAAGGCTTGGTAACAAAAAAACAGCTGGCCAGAAAAGCAAATCATTATTTAGAATTTGTTTCATCTTATGAAGACAAAATTGTTGAGTTTTGTGACTACCAGATATGGAAGAATTATCAAATCTATGAAGATTCTAACAGTTTTTTGTTGTGTTTCAATTCAGCGTTACTTAATCATGAATCTTGGACTTCAATTTCTGAATCACGTGTCAGTAAGAATGTATAAGTTCTAGTAGGTGGTCTGAATTTTGTGTTATAAACATTTCAAATTCAGTGAAGTCTCTAAATTTGTAGTAGTTTTTGAAAATTTTGCTTATTTAAATATAGTGTTCTTTTTTTGTGACAGAAATCCATTTAACATTATTTTGGCTTCTTGTTCGTGATAAATTTCCTGTATCCATAAGAGTAAATTCTAACCACAATTCATGTTCTTCAGAGTCACAAATGTGAAAGGCCATTTCAGTTTATCAAAGCTTTCTTCATATCAAGAAAATTTGCATACTTTACTTACTACTTTTCTGGCTGATTTTATCAGTGGTCAAAATATGTCTACAATTCTTTCATATATCTTTGTGATAAATTCATTCTGAGCAGGATAAATTAGGTTTCTACTAAAAAGACACTTTAATTTTTCTGCGAGGATAGTCATGAAAAGTAAGGAAATAAATTATATGGCTTTAGATGGGTTGGATTGTTACACTCCTTTTAAATTAGAAACACATTTGAGGCCAAAACTACTTCTCCACTTTTTCCTATAGAATCCCAATTTGCCATGGAATAAGTTGAAATTTATGTCATCACCCTTCTTTACCTTTGATGTATAACTTAACATATTATTGTAAACAATAAAACAAATGAAAAAGGCATGGATATAAGAATTATCTTAAATGTTAAGAGATATTATTGGATTTTAGTGATCTCTCAACCAGATTATTTTAATTGGTATCACAAATGCCTTCAATCTAATAATCAGTCACTCAGCCAATGTGAATGGAGAAAAAAAGTATTTTGTGTTATTGTGTGCAGCAGTGAACATGGATAAGAGAAAGAAAACCAGTTGTCTCTGGAGGAAATGAGGGAAGTAGTAACCAAACATGCTAAAGGCTCCAAAATCATCTTCGAAGAGATTTACATTCCTGTGACTATGATTATTAATATTATGAAGAAATTTAAGATCCATGGGATTGTAGCCAATCTTTCTGGATTTGGCTGCAAGGGGGAAATTATCCCTAGAACAAATAGAAGGTTAGTTGAGATAATGGAGAAAGAACTGAGAAGAACTAAACAACTTTCAAGGTATAACAACATCAAATTGCACTACCTATCACTGTTGATCTATTCCTAGGTGAAAGACCTAAGATGAACCCATTTTTGAAAAACAGATATAAAAAATCCAGATTGGAGTTTGTTAATTTAAACGTTGACAAACCACAGTGCTTCCCAGCCAGCTTTCAAAGGGAAAGCCAGTGGAGGAAGCTGGATTTGTTTAATAACCCTGTGATTTATTTAATTGCAGTGATTTGCTTAACAACTATGGCCAAAAAGCTCATGAAATCGGGCATGACTCATTTAACACCTACCTTCCTTGGCAACATAAATTCTGCTTCCAATTTTGATTGTAAGTTGAGGACTACCTCTGCTCGAGCAAAGAAACCTATCCAACCTAAGACTACTAGAGCAGTTTGCTCAAGAAGAATGAGACAAACTGCCAGTTGAGAAGTGTAGTATTACTCAGAGTTATAAGAAGTACTTGACTACAGTTATTGCTCAAAAGAGTGTTTCCATGTCATTTTCATTTATTATTTAGAAGAAAAATATGTTAAATCATACATTATGAGCAAGGTGCTGCTCTTTGGACTATGGAATAAAGAATGGTAGGTGCCATTTATTTTTATCAATTTCAAGTTATTTCACAGAAAATTGGGATTCCTTGGAAAGATTCTTTGGAAAACCAATAGTTTTGCCCACATTTGTGGCCTCCTGCAATGAAGGAAAGAGTGCCTGATGTTGTGCCTTGTTCATCACCCTAATTGATGAAAGCCTGGAGTGGTTTTCATAGACCTACCTGCACTGTTAACCATGGAATATTGCTACACAAGTTAAATAATATCATCGGAAATAATAAGCTTACCAGGGTCATTGGCAGCTTCCGCCAGAACCAGAAGTTTTATATGACTGAATAATAAGAACAGTAATAGTAATAATAATAATAACAGTAACAGTTGGAAGGGACTTCGGAAGACACCTAGTCCAACCCTAGTAGATGGATGATGCAAAAGAATGGGCTGCCACAAGGAAGTGTATTGTATAACATATGTACAAATGATCAACCAGACCTATTCATCTATGCAAGTAATACAGCAGGGGCTACACAAGAATCAATGTTTGATGAGGTAGCTGAGAAACTTACGGTAACGCTTGAAGAATTAAAACATTATTATACCATCAATCATTTAAAGCCCGACCCAGACAAGACCCAAATGTGTGCTTTTCACCTGTGAAATTGAGATGCAAGGGAAGAGTTTGAAGTTACGTTCAAGGGGAGCCGACTACAAGACTGTCCAACACTGAAGTATCTCTAAGTAGTAAAGTCAGCTTAAGGAACAATATTATCAGGAAATTGATAAACTACACATGGGGGGAGTTCAACCATCTATTTTGCACACATTAGCTTTGGCGTTGAGTGTCTCTGCAACAAAGTATGCTGTTCCAGTGTGGGGCACATCTGCACATGTGAAACAAGTTGATATCACAGTCAATGAAGCAGTACGTTTAGTGACATGTTGTCTCAAACCTACTCCAGTGGAGAAAATATATCCTCTCTCTGGCATTGCTCCACCTGAGATCAAGAGAGAAGTGGCAGCAGATGCCAAGAGAACTAAGCAAGAGAATGATCCTTAATCTCCTCTGAACAGACATATGCCCCAAGCTCGCTGACTCAGATCTAGGAACAGCTTTATGGCAAGAAGAAACATTCTTGAGGATACACGAGAACAAAATCGAATTAAAAGATGGAGGAAAGAGACTAGCGAGAAAGGAATAATATTAAAGGAGGATATGGCTGAAGGATCTGACCTCACTTATACCACTTGGAGGACCCTGAATAGATTGAGAGTTGGAGTACCTAAATGTAAAACCAATATGCTCAAGTGGAGGCTCTTAGCAGATAACAATATGCTGTGTGAATGTGGAGAGACACAGAGCTTGGCCCATCTGCTGGTATGTCCTCTACTACCAGAAACGTGTACCGACGGTGGGATTCAATTTTTTTTAATATTGGTTCTGTGGGCGTGGCTTGATAGGCGTGGCTGGATGGTCATGTGAGTGGGTGGGCATAGCTGGGTGGTCATGTGAGTGAGTGGGCATGGCCAACTCCACATCACTCACGTCGAGGGGCGCCTTGCCTCTCCCCACTTGCCTGGCCTCCCGAGCTCTTCTGGTCTTTGTCTATTAATTTGTCTACTACTACAGTGTCTGGTTGATTATCTAA